>JAQFXT010000768.1:0-25911 GCA_034683725.1 Strigamia crassipes | reverse complement strand
GTGACGTCATAGCAGAAAGAAAACTGGGCAGAAAACAGGCTTTTCTGCTCTGTTTCTGCCAAGTGGGAACCTAGCATTAAGCTTATTTCAGTTCTTTTGTCAAATTTCGCATTGTCTGGTATTAATTTAAATGAGATTGTCTGGTTTTCCATTTTGATTGGCTCTAGCGGTAAGGTGATTGCCATAAACCAATCAAATTGCCAAGTTGAGTGTGACCATATAGATGACAAGGTGGATGTACAGTTTGAAAAGGGACGCTATAGCTGGCGCGACAGGCAAAAGCGTAGCACGAAACAAGTTTAAAATTGACCTAAATCTTCCTGCACACCCCCACATTGGTTGTTGTCCCGACATTTGTCCAAAATCTAACAAAAATGTCGCGCTAGTTCTGAAACAAAGCGTGTTGTATTTGTCATTTTAAAAGTTAATATTTTATTAGACATATGATTACAAGAAATGTTGTAAAAAGGTATAAAAAAATCCAACAAATGAATAGAATGTTGCTAAAGGTAACTTTAGAAAAACTCATGTCGCAGGTGAAATTTATGTTTACATTACATTTTGTAATTATTTTTTCACTTCCAATTTTAATTAGTTTTCCATTCTTATCCCATACCATATACATTAAGTTAAAAACCTATAACGAAATTGCAAAGCTTCCCATCTAATCGGCTTCTAAAAACTTTGCTTGTGCAGCAATTTTATACAAATCAATTGCAATAAGTTGTGTTTATCATATTAAAGGAAGATATGCAGTAGCGCTCAAAAGTATGTAGACGTGCGTTTTTTTGTTACAAAATCTCGAATTATTTGCCGATTGTTTTGAAATTTAAACCACACGCACACATCATTATTGTGCGTAACTCCAGTAAATTTCAGATTGATGCAATTGTGTTTTGGTGTTAGGTTGATTGTGTGTTGTCAGCGAGCTCAAAAGTAAACAGACGATCACGTTTAAGGCATTATTAAATCAGAGAAGAAAATGGTTTAATGTCATAAAATTGCGGGTCTGGTCACTTCATCGCCTCTCGTTTCATCGCCTACCGCTCACGGCGGTGAAATAGAGACGGTTTGGTTTTTGGCTTTTTATTTTGTCGCCCATTCATTTCATCGCCTATCGATGCAGGCGATGAAATGAATGGACGTACCAATGACGTTCATTTCTTCATCCACAAAACGCGACAGCAACGTACTATATAAGGCCGCAATTGAATACCGAACAACGCAATTGAAGGCTGAAGAACGAATGATAGGGTCATCACTAGACCCCGGACAAATGCATAAATGCATACAAATTTTTTTTTGCATATACGGTCGATCCTCGTTATAACGAATCGCAAGGGACCCGAATTTTTTTTTTTTATTTCTGTAACTGTAAACATATTCATGTTTATTATAAAAAACATTATTTATTTATACGCATGGTGATTTTTGTTTAAATTAAATTTTTTTTACATATTTTTAAAAATAAAATGTTTATTTTTATTAATTTTAAAAATGAAAATTTTCTGGCACAGCATATAAACTAGTGAGAGTCGTGTGATTAATTTTCAAAATTCGTTATAAAAAGGGCTTGTGGGTATTAGAGAGTTCTTAAAAACTTGTTCTTTATAACGAATAATTTGTAATATCAAAATTCGTTATATCAAAATTTTTTAACATGGTGTTCTATGGGAAATCAACCAAGTCATCCAAAAAAAATTCGTTGTAACAAAAATTTGTTATATTGCGATTCGTTATAACGAGGTTCAACTGTATAGCCATATTTGGCTATAAATGCATAAATGTTGAAAATTGGAAATAAATGCATATTAAAAACGCGTAAATGCACATTATAAATGCATGCATGCATATTGTAAATGCATAAATGTATATTATAAATGCATAAATGCATATTATAAATGCATGAATGCATATTAAATGCATATTATAAATGGATAAATGCATATTATAAATGCATGAATGCATATTAAATGCATATTATAAATGGATAAATGCATATTATAAATGCATAAATGCGTGTTATAAATGCATAAATGCGTGTTATAAATGCATGAATGCATATTATATTTTTTACTCTTTTTCTTATAATTTCTGAATTGTTCACTATTTCCAAAGTTTCATTTCTGAATTACTCACTTTATTTGCATCAATTACTAAATTTCTTACTTTATTGCATTTATTTTTGAATCTTTCATAAATTTCGAATTACAGTATATTGATTTGCTATTGTAATCCATAAATACATTTTTTTTTTTTTTTGCATATTTTTATATTTTTATTGCATAAAATAAAATTTTTGATGCACATTTTTACATTTCTTATTGCATAAAATAGAATTTTTGATCGTTATTTAATGTGCATAAAACAATTTTTATTTTGCATAAATGACTAGGGTTTAGTCATCTCGATTAACAAATCCAATAGGGGTGGCGAACACTGCATGGATGGCTATGTATACACAGCAGAAAAGAGGGAACCAGAGTGAATTTACTGGAAATGCGAGAAATGGAAAGCAAAAAATGGAAAGTGCATGGAAAGGTGGGATAGTGATAACAACTAACAAACAACTTTAGCCCACCGTTATTAGAGAACTTTTCGAACATAACCACCTGCCACTGGGGCAGATGTAGTCTGAGTGAAAGCTTTATTGCGAAAGCGTGCGTTGCAAACGTACGTTGATAGAGGCAATAGTTGTTGCAGAAGAAGAAGAGGTATGTTCGGCTAAGCCAAGTAAAAGAGCACTGGCCCAGCTGTTAACTTGTAAGCAACACACAAAATTATCCAAAGAACCAGCAATACTAGACGAAGTGCAGTGGGCGGACATTGAACCATTTTTGCAAACAATAGCAGGCACTCACTTTGTGCACGCTTGCGTGCACAAATCACGCAATGGAGGCGAACAGTGGTTTTAAGTTATTATTGCTGACCATATCAGAAAATTTGCGCCACTTACAAACAGCAGTCAGCATTCTTGGGAATAGCACTTTTCGAACAGTGCCAGTGTTGTTCATGCAGCTGTACATTTTACTTGCTGAGGTTGGGCGCTAGGTCAAATTAAAGCGCATTCTGCCTCTTGTGTTCTGTTTAATGCAGCATAAGACAAAGGAAGCGCACCTTCATATGTTTGACAAGGTGAAGGAGCTTGTGCAGGATGGTAAGGAACAAGTTTTGGACCCTGAATACTTCATAAGCAACTTTGAAACTGCAGCATTGCATGCAGCACAAGATAGCTTCGAAAATATTTGAACTCACAGGTGTTATTTCTATCTAACGCAGTCTTTACCGTCAAATACAGTTAACAGGACTTCAGCGACAATACGTATGTGATTGTGAACTGAACTTGTCATTGCGAATTTTAACTCCTCTATCGTTTCTGCCAACTAATTGCTTCAAAGCAGCATATTGGCAACTGAAACAAAACTTCAGACCAGAAATTGCACTTATGCTGGAGTGGTTCAAGAGGAATTAAGTTTTTGGAAATTCCCACCCACAATGTGGAGTTGCTACGATGTTTTTCAGGCGAAGCAACCCCACACCACCAATGTCGTAAAATTATGGCATTTTTGGCTAAATAATTTAGTCGGTGTCAGGCACATTGGTCTATTTCGAATGCTTGAAGTTCTGCAGCATGAACAAGCCGACATGGAGGTTGCATATTTATTGATTAGGCCGCAGAGTGGTAAAGCCCAAACCCAAGAAGAAGTATATCTTACGTGAAACAGAACTGTAAGAGCTTATGAACATATGCAACACACCCGTGTTAGAGTTTTTAGAAGCTGTGGACCAAGCTTTCAAGTGTTGAAATGAAATAAAATAAAATAAACATTGTTGACATAATAATTACATTTTACACACATTTATTTGCTACAAAAATCTATAAGACAAAGAACCACCACCCCATCAAGGTGAAAACAACCCCAAACCATAATGCTTTCTCACCATGCTTCACTATTGGAAGTTGATTCATTACATCAAATTTTTGATTTGGGGGACGTCAAACATACGTTACTCCATCACTGCAAAACAGTAACAATTTTAACTCATCATTCTAGAGAACTTTCCTCTATTTTTTGGTGCTTATCATGAGTGTGCGTGGTGTCGGACAATTTGTCGACGCCATTTCGTCGACTCGCCGATTCGTCGAAAATATCGAAATAAAAATGTTAGATTAGGCAAGGTTAGGGTAGGTTAGGTTAGGATAGGAAACGAAGACAGTCGACGAATCGACCTGATGTCGTGTGCAACATGTAGTGCTTGTCCAGGTAGCTAAAAATCCAAAATTGCAATCAACATCATTTGGCGATGGGTATGACTTATTCTGTAGACGCTGACGGTGACAATGACACCAAGATGGATGCATAGATCGCCAAAATTTGCCAAAAACTGACATTAATGGCTAATTTTATTAATTCATGTTCGTTAATAGCTAAAAAATAATTTTATTTGTTTTGTTAAATAAACATGAGCTAAGTTCCTGTCTGCTAAAGTTCAAGTGAACGTAAACATGAGTGCGTTCAAATGGCTGTATACTTGAATGTGAATATGAATGTGAACGTGACGGCTTTCACAATTTTAAGAATGAGTTGCAACATTGTCTTTTTGTGACATCAAAATGTAGTGTGGTAATATCAAAATTTAGTTTTGAGAGGTAAAATAAAAATATTTATTATTTTGGAGCAATTCTATTTATTTTATTTTTTATTTTATTTTTTATCAGCTCTCGTGAGCGCTCACTAATTGCTTAAATCAGGGAGTTGGTTTGGAGATTAAGGGTTCTCCTACGGTTCGTAGGAAATTTTCCTGTAAAGATTTAGTCTAAAATTGAAATCCAAATGAAACGCATCACCACCAGTCAAGCTTGTCACGTAAAAACCCTCAAACTTCAAGAGTGATCGTGATTTTCCTTGGAAAATTAGACACAATTCTGAATAAGTTTTGTCTACTTATTTGAAACTTCAGTTTTATTCTTTTTAAGTGTAAGGAAAAAAGCTGAACTTTTAGAGAGAGTCTGAGGGAGACGACTACTCTCGTCGCTTAATGGAAGAGCACCGGACCGAATATCGTCGCAACTGGAAAAGTCTAAAACCACTACATGTTGCCACTGTCAATCTTCTTCTACAGGATTAAAGTAGATGTTCGGTGATCGACTAAGAAGAAACTCAGCGGTGAATTTTACTGAGTTATATTTCAATCGCGGACCCAGAAAAGTGATTTGGCAGCTCTCAAGGAGATAGAAATTGGTGGTGCTCAAACGTAAGGCCGAATATTTCTACTGTTCTCATTTTTATTTTAATGATTAATATTTTAATATGTACACCTCTTTTTTAATGACACACACATCATTTGTCAAGTTGAGAAATAAATGCTTTTAATTTATTCCATTGTAAGAAAGTCTTTATTAGCGGCCTAATAAATAATTAGTTTATGATAGCAGACATTTGAAACTAACGAGTAAGTTTAGCAATAGAAATAGCATCTCATTCGCGATCAAAAATAAACCCAAAACTAGCCCCCAGCTCATTATTGTTTGTACAAACTTGAAAAAACTCGAGGTCATCATACAAAAAAAAGTGTAAACCTGACCTTAGTTAATACAGCATTACACTGAATTTCAATTTTAATATATTACAATGCCAATTATAATTTCAATTTCCGTTTTGTGAAGAACAAAAATCAAACAAATAGAAATTTATTTTATTTGCGTTTTGTCATGGCAAAGAAAACATTTTTTTTTTAAATTGTTTTGCGGTATATCTGTTTGCAGTATATCAGGTTTTTTGTTGTTTTTGGATTTACATTGATTGGATTTGCCGTATAATATCCCCCCCCCCCCCCCAATGGTTGCTTTATTTTATTTTATCCTGACTCGAATGCGTCAAAACTTAGAATGCAGTTTGAAGGTTTCTAACCGAGAAACTAAAGCAATTAATCACACACCCTTGACTGAATTTTGAATGGCAGAATGAACAAGTAAAAGAAAACTTGACCAAAAAAGGAGTGTGTATTTTAGTAATAATTTACAATTATAATTTTGTTGACGAGCACACACTTTATGCTGCGTAATAACAAATTTGTTAGAACTTTTAACAAACTTTTAACTGGTCTACCAAAAAGAAAATAGAGTAGTTTAAAACTTATTTCAAAAAATCCTGGATGCTTTGAGAATGTTGATGTTCATATTTCAGCCAATTGAAAATGTGAATCTCCTACGAATGAGGAATTAGGATTACTACGTGCTGGGCCAGGGGAAAGTTGCTCACAAGAAATAAAATAAACAAATTTAATTAATATTGTGAATTTAATTGCGCCTTAGTTTTGTGACTAGAGGATGTTATATACTTTATATTATTAATAATAACAAAACAGCAAGGCAAACACGACTAGATATTATTATGACAAACTGCCAAGAGCCATATAAATAAATAGTGTACTGAATTGCCGATCTAAAATTCACGGTCGGGACTAGAAATAAATTTAAAATGAATAGAATTTTTTTTAGATAGTATACATTTCTAACTTTAATAAAAATTTTAAAATTATTTGTTTTTTGATGATATCTAAGATAGAAATTTTTTCTCATTAAATCAAATTTTTTTTTATAGAAAACATTCCACAATAATTGTTTTTTGAGAAGAAAAATTGAAAAATAATTTTTATATAATAATTTCTTGTTATACACAGATTCTCCTACATAAATACTTACTACACACACATCACAACACGGATTTACAATTTAAAGTTTTCACATAATTTCTACAAATAGATTGTACATGCACAATTCACTTATTCAAAATATACATATTTTTAATTTTAATTTATTGGTCGTTCGAAACATTCGGTGCAAAAGTCTTTCAGTACTGTAATCACTATTCACCATTCTAAAGTTAAAATCCATTCATGGAGCAGTGGATACATTACAACAAACATAGTGGTGTTAGTAGTTTAAGGATGACCGTAAACTCAGTGACAATGACAAGTCAATTGCAATTGATTGTCACAAGCTGTTAATGATGACGGAAGTATTGTTCAGTGAGTATTGATCAAATTCAACCAACAAAACATCATCATCATTTGAATTAAAGTAATGGTTTCCATACAACGGCGAATGGTATTAACCGATGTTTAAATTGGAGTTCCTTACTTCTATTACTAGGGTACAGTTTTTGTTTTGTTTTGGTCTTACATTTAAGAGCTACTTATCATTAAAAAAAAAAACTCACATTAACTGTCATTTGGAGCAAGTTATTAAAACAATGAAACGTGATTCCATGAAATTTGTTCTAAAAAAATAAAAACGAAAAAATATAAGACATTAATAAGAGCCATGAGCTTGACTACATTTTTATTTTCATTTTTTTATTTCCATTTAATAACCCTTGTGGCTGATGACCAAACAGGAAGATCTTGTTCTTCCACCATGGAATGAATAATGGATTGTAATAAAAATGGAGACCGTATAAAGAATAAGAATTTTTTTGGTTTTTTTTTTTTAATAATTTAAAAAAAAAGAAAATAAGCTATAAAACTTGACAGCCACTAATCGCTACTCTTTCCAATAGGAACTTAGAATGTCCAATATTTTATTTCACTTTTTGAAAAATATATATTTTGTAACACATTTACCATCTTAATGGGCCACCGGTTGGTCGTTTCATTATTTGTTGTGAACATCTGTTCGGTTTTTCTTTTATTTATACGAAAAAAAATGGTTATAACCTTGCACACTGTAATTTTTTTTCATGCTCTTGGCAGAGGCACAAGTGAAATATGGCTCAATTACTAGCTCGAATTGTGCTCTTAAATTATGTCATCAAAATTGAATAAATTATTTTGTTTTTTTTTAATTTGGCAAATTTAATTGAAGATAGTATAAATTGTTTGCAACCTAATTACCTTAATCCATCGATCCTTTTTCATAGAAAGGTTTACGGAACAGTTTGCCGCCAGGAACTGGTCCTTGTTGTAGAAACCATCGTGTTGCTGTGATGTAGTGCGTGAAGGCTTAACCCACGAAACGCATCGTGCTTTTCGCAAAAAAGAACTCGGCGAAATGCGCGTCGAAATTTTATTGACATGGCATTGTAGAGGATTGGATTGACAGCGCTGAAAAAAAACTCAAACACTGAACATGTAACAACACATGCAAATAAAATATGGCAAAAGAAAAAAAAAATACAAATTTTAAAGAACATTATTGTGGCAGCATCGTTTACCGAAATTAAAATTAAATCAATATTACCTGTTGATGAATACCATGGTTTTGGCAAACATAAGAAACCATAGCTCCATATACGGTTCCTTAGCAAATGAATTATAAACAAGCCATACCCGATATGGAAACCAAAACGCTGCAAACAATGCGACTACAGTCACCAACATTTTTACAACCTGCAAATAAATTATCAGGAATTTTAAAATTAAAAAAAAAAAGTGGTTAAAAATTGTAATGTTATGGTTTCAGAGCATAGTTTTACTGGTATTTAGCTCGAATGAAAACAAATCACCACGGGGTAATGGTATAAGCAGGTCAAATTAGAAATATATGTAAATGTAATTACGCTCATTTAACTTTTAAACATTTTCATGCGCCAACTCAAACAATAAACGTTTGCTCTCAACACCTGGTCAGTCGAAGGGAAGATAAAAGGAAAGGAAGTTCATTCAAATTGACCAAAATGTCACCAACAGATTCAATCTTTACGGTCCTTAAGGGATATATAATTTTAGATTACACCGTCGCGGTTATTCCAGTACAACTAGATAAAGCTACTTGTAAAATGAAATTAAAAGTTTGCAAAATGAAAAGTAAATAGTGGAGAATAAAATCTTTACATTTCGATCAATAAAAAAAAGAAACAAAATATTATACTAAACCAAAGAGAAAAAATATTAATTAAAGAAAATGCAATGCAGACGTTACAGATGGCACATACTTCATAAAAAAAAAGAATAAGTTGATTTTAATGTCTTTTTTTTTCTTTTAATGTTTTTTTATACACAAAAAAAGTTGGTAAAACAAAGTTGATTTAAAAAAATCCTATTTGCATCACCTAGAAACCCATCTTTTCTAATTTATTAAAGAGCAGCTCTAATGACGAGGTAAAGAGAAAACGGTAGGGGAAGCCACTAATTATTCTGCACTAAGCAGAGAAATGTTAAGTGCAATATTGAAGTGTTTACATAAATTCATTTTGCATGAATAAAGCTGCAGGAATTACAAGCAGTTTTTCGATAGTGCTTTTTACATTCATACGAACTCACTAACAGAACTGCGATGCTCCTGTTTAATTTCTAAGCCATTTAAATGTTTTGAAGGTTTGTATCTGTTCTATGCCGACTATTTTTAATGACGAGCAGTTAACATTCAGTTAATTTGCTCGTTAAAGTCTTCTCTCTTGATGTGTAAATGACATTTACAGCCACTATGCCACATCTGGTTTATTTTAACACAAATGTGTAATACCACTTCAAACCTAAGGTGATTATAGCAAGGTCATTTATGCTATTTGTTCTTTATAATTGAAAAACAATGATCACAGAATCGGTGACAGAAAATCAATAATCGAGAAGTCAATTTAATTCCATGTAATCCAGCAAGCCAACTTTAAAGCGATCGCATTCTGTTCAAACGATCTGTCACTAGAAAAAAAATTCCGCTCGGTTTTAAAGACATCGTATAAAGTGTCAAACTCAATAGACGAAGTCGTTAACAAAAATCCGTCACTTTGACATGAAACTCGCTTTTCTTTTACTCCTCTAATAATTTCCTATTCGTTTCGATCCATTAATTTCACTGTCGCCCATGCCTCGCTCGTATATCGTGTAGCTCATTGGTCGAACAATTTCCCCAAAGGACACGAGGCTGGGCGCCAGAGGATGGAGGTAGTTGAGCTTGGAGAATCGTCCATCAGTCTAAGAGACTGTGCGGCTTAAGCCTCAAGGTACAATCAAGCGAAAAACCGCTCTAACCCTCTTCAGCCTATGTTCAAGTAATTTTTTATGTGAGCCACTCTCAATTCATTCTAACAAGCGAAAGACTAATTCCGTTCAAACAATAAGATTAATTACTGTATCGTTATTTCCTGTCTTAGCGAGCAATTTGCAGAGAGCACTGATATTGGGAGCAAATGTGCGAGCAATATAATGGCTAAATTTGATCAATCGCTTCGACTGTGGATATTGGATTGCAACGTTATCAGAATCACTTAGAAGTTCGTTCATTGATAGTCATGAGAATTCTTCCGGCTTAACGAGTAAATGTTGTAACGTCTAAAGTGACTGAGATTGATTCCGATTGAAGAATAGAAACTAAAATTCTCGAAAGCCAAAAGCTCTAAAATAATCAAATCAAAATACCAAATTCGCACAAGTGGTTGGATTATTTGTAAATGTTTGTACTTCGTAACGAATTTACGAAATAAATGAGCAGAATTTGCGAGTGAATCTAATTTAAAACACATTAAACATTTCAAGAAATTGGGACACGTGCCAGTGGCATTGGAGCTTGTTCAGCCAATTCTTTACATCCGCACATGGTGGATGGTTGAGTGGGCTGCAGTAGTTGTGCAGTATGTTGTTGGCGCGGCACACATTGGACCATGTCAATGTAGTTGAAAGGAAACCCGAATACAACACGCCTTTTACTGACTGCTTCGTTGAGCACGTCCATCTCCTCAAGCGACTGAGGCGGAAAATTTCAGTTACGCCAGCGTTATTTCAAATCTCGAAATATTAGTACTTGAATGGGAGAAGAGTTCTATTACTTCTACTTTGCCCTGAAGGTAGATCCATTTTTAAGATGATTGTATGGACGAAAGCACCTTTAAACTAATGAAATTTTCTAAAGGAAAGTTTTAAGCATTGTCAGAAAAGTGGCTTTTATTAAGAGGACAGGAACTTTTCTGCAAATTTTATAATTTACATTTTTATTTTTTATTTTTTACATTAGTTTTTATTTTTTTTTTTTAAATGGCAGTAATTTTTTGGCAATGGATTTCTTTTTGAAAGTTCCATTAATTTTATTGCTCGTAACTTTTTTCTTCTCAGAATTCCAGATTTTGCCTTTCACTCTCCTCGTTATTGATCATTCAAAATTATTTCACTCTGCCGAGTATCATTAACAAAAAATATTTCGCTCGGTTATAATAAATCTCTTCCATTTTTAGTTAAAATTTATTTTACAGAGAGAGCAGTTTGCGTGTGGAATGGAACACTTCGCTGCTAATCTTCTTTAATTTGGTAGAAAGCCTACTTTTGGGCGGTGCTTTGCGGGAGAAAACAAAAATTCGCGCAAACGATTAAATAACATCTGAAATGAAAAATCGGAAGATATTTCTTCGCATCACCACCTCTTTTTACATCGAGGCATTAAGCAAAAAAATATAAATAGTTTTTTTAACTTTTTTTTTTTTTTTTTTTTTTTTTTTTTACACAATTGAAAAAAAAAAAATATTTTATTTGAATTTTGATCCATCGTCAATCGCATTTCTCAAATGCAGGTACGCGTGATCTATTGAAGCTACTAGCGAGTACGTGCGATAGGCTTAAAGGATCTCTAGTGACATTTTATCGCAACGACACTCACGACCCTTTGGTCCTGACTGAATTTTAGGCTGGCAAATTGCCAATGGATTACAGATATCTAGAAAAGTGAAAGAATTTTGTAAACAGTACCTTTTGTGTGATATTATATCAAAAAATGTTTTCAGTTAAAATTCAGTTGAATGATTTACAATTTGAAAAATCCAATTAAACGACTTTAAACGACATTAGACGAATCTAGTTTTATCTAGTCAAAGGTGAAGTTGCCATCTGTTTCATGCAGAGCAGAAGGAACACTTAATTACTAAAACTTATGACCATTTTTCACGTTTCATTAACTTTAAATTAGTTACTTTTGCGTTTGTTAGTGAAAGGTAAACACTCGAGAGGTTTATTACAATGCAGTCTACTTTAATTAGATTCGTATAACAACTCCATAAGCGATTTAATCCTCCATTTTGTCGTCGTGAGAATTTATGAACTCATGCATGTTTTGTGTAATTCAAGATAAAAGAAGTTTGATTAAAAAAATATTGATAAAAAGGAAACTGCTATTCATGTTTGATTTATGGTTTACCATTACTTATTTTATTCCATTTTAAGATACCCAATTATTTAAGCTTGACTGCGACAATAGTTTCTTTTTTTATATATATTTAAGTCAAATACGTACTTTATTCGTATTATTCACTTTACTTTAAAGCTTTAATCCGTTTAACCTTACTCCAACACACATCGATAAAAGCTTTCAATTTATTCATTTATCATTATCTATCCGCTAATCCACTTTGAAGTTGCGAAAGCCACCCTTTTAATTAAATAAATTACTAATTACTGACAATTTAAAAGTACACTGATAATTGTTAACCTTTCATATATCAAAATATGTAAATTAATACGCGCACATTGTAGAGTTAATTTGCTCTTACCTGCGTTGCACTTGACTGAATATTCATTTTCGCTGTGTTTATGCCATTTCCTACAAAACGATGGGTATCACCTCTATGCAAATGACGCATTTGCTGACCGCCCGGATTCTTCGCCGAAGAAATAGCGTTATCGTAGAGAATTCGCGCCATAATTCCATAGAGGACGCACGACAAAAGAAGAGGGATCACGTAAAAAACGATCAAATCAGCAAAATAGTATCCCACATAGGAATTTCTCGATAGAGCAAAAGTGCATTTTTCTTTGACTGGAATCCCTTCGTACAACAACGGGATAGTTTTTGTCAACACCAACCACGGCGAGCAGTAGCAAAGCGCGAAGATCCATACACAGCAGATAATGCGTTTCGCTCTGCGAACGGTGCAAACTGCATGAGCGTGCATCGGGTGACATATGGCGATGTATCTCTCAACCGTGAACGCCGTGATAGACAGCGAAGATGCATTGATGCCTGTATATTGTATAAAGATTAGCAGAGCACAGCCCACTCGACCCCAAATCCATTCATCTCCCACTAGATAGTAGGACACTATTTCTTGCGGCACTGCAGCAACTAGCACCAGACAATCAGCCACGGCCAAACTCACCAGATAACAGTACGTGGGTGAGTGCATCGATGGGGTTCGATACACCACTAATACAACTAAAACGTTTCCCAAAACACCGACGACGAAGATGATACTTTGAAATAACGTTCCTATCAGTCTGTATTGGAACGAATAGTATTCTGGGTAGTGATGACGGTCCAGTTGGAGGGTTATGTTGGCTAAAAGTTCGGCTAGAAACGTGTGGCTTACGTTGCACGTCAGTGGGTAGTCCGTGCTGTTGTAATCCGACAGAGAACAGTCATCTCCTAACATGCCCTTTAAATTTTCCAGATCTTGAGCATCCATAATGAAACCTTAGTAGAATAATAATTAGATGCTCGTCTTTTTCCTTGTTTACTATTTTTACTTGTTTAATAGTCCAGGGAAATTGAGATTAGAACTGTAATGAGTAAAGCAAAAAATTAGAAAAAAAAATTAAAAGAAATAGGCAAATTATCCTCTAGAATAAAAAAAATAAAAAAACACGTGTAGAAAAACATGTAAACAAGCTTAATTAAATTTAAATAGAGCAATACTAAACGTTCCCAGTTTTTTATAATATTATTAACTTGAGTGCTTCATCATCCAGATCTAAACACGTGTAACGTTTATATACCTATGGAGAGTATTTTTAACACTTGTGATGACCCCAAACCCCGTTTTAGGAAATTCATGAATTTATTTGTTTTGCAAATAATGCGATGTGCATGGGGAGCCCCCAATCACCTAAAAGTTTTGGTTTGATTTTATATTTTATTTTTGTTTCTTTGATCCAAATTTTGGGACAAATGCATGTCTGACAGCAAGTGAGACTTTCTATCAACCAAGATTCAGAGTTTTGATTCAGTTAAAGCCTCAATCCCGCCTAGCAAAGTCATACCAGTTTCTCTTGTCAAAAAAGTGTATTTTTTATGATAAACCAGTGATTTAGGCCTTTTGTGTAAAATTTTAGCTCATTTGTCTGAAATAACTTTTCAATTAGTTATTCAGGCTCTTGAATAACTTTTCATATAGTTATTCAGGTCTTTTCATGGTTTAATCTTGCTTTTAGCCAGAAAAAGCAGAATTAGGCTTTCAGAGCCAAAGAGTTAATCTACCTACTCTATAATCAAGCAGAGAAGAGTTAGTTGTGCTACGCTCTAAACAAGCATAGTTCGCGCTCGCACGAGCAAATCATCACGGAGGTTTTCATCGAACTCGTCGTAGTTTCACCAGGGCGACAGGAGAAAACCTCAAGAAGACGACACGAAGAAGTTAGTAAAATCCTTTTGCATATTTGCAACCCCAGCCAAGTAGGCTTACTCGCCGAATTCGAGAAGAAGTTGTTGCCATTTTTGTTCGTCGTGAATTTAGCCAAGCTAGCTGAAATTCACTTTCATTTCTGTTTTAGTTTTTCATTTACTTTATTCAGTTGCTCAGTTAACATTCATTTTAACATTGATTTGTACATTCGCTTTTAGTAATATTATTTTGTATTTGAGATTATTCACCCCAGAATAAATTCCGCGTTAATTCGAGTTAAGAAATATTCAGCTTATTTATTGTTTTTAATCCTTTCAGTGGGCTACTGGAAGGAAAGTTTGCGTAAGTCTTTTGAGAAGCGATCTGTAGTGATACCGATTCTCAAGAAAGAGAATTGAGATCGTTACACACTTTTCAGTTTCTGTGACAGTCATATGTCAGTTGGCAGTTGCTATAGTAACATCAACCCACGAAGTTTTCTATTCATGTTCTGCGATGCGTTGCGTTGCGTAGTAGTAGCATGCAACTATGTTTTTGAAGGCTGAATTTCTCTTGACTGATGAATTCAGAGTATTTTTGTTGAGAAAAAGAAAAAAATCTCGCGTTGTTAACGTAAGTGTTATTTGTGGCATTTGCTTGTTTTCCGTTCATATTAAGAATATACAAAAAAAGCATTCTTTTTATTAATGTAATTAGAGCGCTGACGTTGTTATACGCATAAACAATATTAATAAAATTATACATTACTATGTTTTGTTTTAAAAGAATGGATTAATTTTATAAAAGCCTATTGGGTATACAATGTTCTACCCGTTTGACATTTCCAGCTTAGGTCAGGACAGGGACACAGGGTCGGATTATAGCATTTGTTAAGAAGCAAGGGTAAGCGACATTAAGGTACAGCCGCATTACTATTAATATTTCCATCTCTCGTCCGTAAATGATAAATAAGCTAATTATAACGCCAATTCATTTCCTTTCAAGTATGAAATGTTGTTTTATTTGCTTTTGAGTGGTTGTGGTCAGCAAGTCGACCCTTTTAGTAGCAAAATTCACGGAGATGCTTAAAATAATTTGTTATAACGATCAAATTGATCGTGGTCAACAAACAATAAGGGGTTTCATTAACCCAGTCGATTTTGCGATTGTGCGATCTAGATAATTTTGCAATTTTTTGTTTTTCATGTGGTATCTGTTCTATCATTCCCAATTACTAAAGAACAGGAGAGTGAAATTCCAAAATCAAAATTGTCTAAAAGGTAGTTATTGCGATTTTGACTTAAAACAAAATGGAGGTGGTCAAGCTTGATCTAAGTGGCCAACTTGAGTTATCATCAATACGCTGGAGCATCCATGATCAACTCAACAAATTACTCTGGTATATTCTGTGAAACTTGTGAATATTAAAACGCTGCTAATTTGCACTTTATTTCAAAACGTTTTGTTTTATCACATTAATTTTATAGTACTTGTTTTTTTGCAAATCATTTTCAATTGGGTACACTCAAAACCCAATATGGCGGCCAATGCAAAATTGCAAAATTGTACAAAGACTACTCCATCCCAAGAAGGGATAATAAGGGGTTTCATCATGTCTTGGATAATTCTGGATTTAACAAAATGCAAAATTGCTTATGGTACCCACATTCTTTTCGCTGGTGGAGTATCCTCGAGGAACAAAGACACCCGCAAAGACCTTACGAATTAATACTACAATTTTAAGTTATAAGGTTATAACTTGACTTTTCATAGCGCACAAGTACCCTTCCGCAAACTCTCTGATAACTGGAAAAATCGTTTTGTGTATTTATAAAGTTATGAATGTATAGAATTGTCTAGAAGTCAGGCCTTTGAAGTTTGCATTGATTTTTAGGGTCAAGCAATTAAACTTGTAGCCAGTTAACTACTGACGAACGAATTCCTATTTTCCACAATAATACATAAACTCTTTCTTATCGTAAGAAGTAGGCAGCTGGATGCGGGGGGGGGGGGGGGGGATAATAAGAACTTTTAGGTTTCTACACATCCGATTGAAACTACGATGTCACGCAAACACATTATTTTTCCTACATGTATTTCTAATGATACCGTTTGTTTAATCACTCCCTCGGGCTATGAATAAATTTAATTGCATCATATTCTACGAAAATATCTACCGTAATAGAACTCATAACAGGAAACCTTTAATAAATACATATCTAGAAATGTCTATACATAACAGCAGCTTGCTGATGATGATGATGAGAAACCATCAAATGTCGACCGTAAAAAAAAAAAAAGACTTGAAGTTTATATTAGTTTGCCGATACTACACAAATATTGCAGTCCTTCAAAAACTTATTTTATATATGATCAAACGAAACGCAGATGTTTTTTTTTTTCGTTTTTTTTCCATATTTTTATTTCTTCCATTATTGTAGTGCAGAACGTAAAGCTTCTGCTAAAGCACAACATTTCCTACAGCAAAGCCCTGAAAGATAGGCATTCAACTTTTATCATGCAAAGCATATCTAACGTCTGTTTTGAAAATCTCATATTTTATCTGACATGAGTTAAACTCAACTCTTGGACAAGACATTCCTAATCAAAGAAGAATTTGATAAACAATATTTTGCTCACCGAAGACACTTCAGTGACTACAGCAACATTCAGCTCTTTCGAAGTGAAGAAATAACAAGAATTCAAGAAATTACCCCGATACATCAAAAATATCTGAGTGAAAAATGTTGAATATTATAAATTCCCGCATAAATTCAAATAATAATAATACTTTAGAATTGCCTTTGCCATTCGACCCCTTGTAATTTACTCATTTTGATGCCCAATCTTAATAATTAATGGTTTTATCTTTCCAATGCGACGGAAAGCGATAAAAAAAATAAACCGGTTGAGCTTCCTTTCGTCTAACGTTGTTTTCTGATAAGAACCACCATCTTTCATGTTTTTAAGCCCATCTCGCAAGTGAAAAGGTGATGACGATCAAGCGGGTCAAGTGGAACCAAACGCGACAAGCGTGCGATAATTTCGGATCAATCAAGGGCAGAACATTAGTGCGCGAATGGTATTCAATTATCCTATGAACACTCTTAAAACAAGCCTTAATCAACACTGATGCTTTGAGGAGAGTCAGCAAGGCGAGTCAAACTCACTTACACGCAACATTAGTTTACGGAAGTTCAAATTGGCACATTTAGCCGCAATCTTTCCATTTGGGGGGGCTCTTATCACAACCAACTTTTTTTTCTCCTGACAGCAATTTTTAACGGTCTGAACAGGACAACAAGTTCAACCCATTTAGTCCCAATCACTAAGCGATTCGCACACGCTGCATTGAACTTTATGCTTTCAATCTCTCGGATTTTTTTATAGTGACCTTACAAAAAGGATTACGTTGAAAATCATTGACTTTTCCTGAAATTTTAAATAATATTATGCGAGATACGAGGCGAAAGCTGTGTCATCTTCATAATCATTAAATGTATATATGAAATAGAATATCACGAGGATTTTATTCGCGTCATGCACGATTTCCGAGAAGATCGTGCCATAAAAATGAATTAGAAAAAGAAAAGAAGGATAGGTGTCTGAACGTCGTCGATTCTTTTTACCTATTGCTTTCTTTACGACCACACCATCCGTTATCATGCGCACGAGTGATCTCAATGCAGCTCGACTTGTTTGTTTGTTAAAACCGAATGAAATTTTGTGTAATGATACTAGTTCCAGCATATGATTTCACTAGCTTAGTAAACGGTCACTTACGGAAGTTATAAACTCTTTATTTCATACTAACTAAGATAAATTACCCCACTCCATCAGAATAAAGTTTCTAGATAAAATTTATCTAGATCTTTGTTCCTCGCAACTAAATAATTTTTTTTTTAAAGAATATTCTGATAAAATATTTTACGACATTTTAGTTTTATTACTTTTTTATTTCATTTTTTAAAAAGTAAAAAGAAAAATTCTGTTTGAAAACTAAAAAGAAATCACTGGTTTTGATGAAACCGAGTCGTGCAATTAGCACACTAAAAGGTTTTTGAAATTAAATATTTAGAATTAACAGTTAAGGAAGATTTCTAATGCGTTAGTCAAACAAATTTAAAACTTTTTCGGATGAGAATTAAATATTACAACAAAAAAAAAACTTAACAACAAATGGCTAAAGAAATAATTACTTACAAGAGTGCATCTTTTGTCGAACATTCAAGTAGAGAGCAAGATGCATGTCTCGAGGGCCCGCATCAATGAAGCTGCACTCACGATCCGCATAAAACGCTCGGCAACTGAAATCTTTACGAAGCGGCTGCATGCCTCTCTATCGCTGGAAACGACAAAATGACGCAGAGCGCACGCGCTTACGTCTGGCATCTGATACCTTCGCATTGGGCGGCAGAGGGCGATAAAATCGGAAGAAACAGTACAGTGCATAAAATCTCAACGTTAATCAATTGGAAATTTCTCATTGGATCAAAATTTAAAATAAAATAAAGTTTGAAAATGATGTTTTTCTCGAGAAATTTGCTTATATTAAAAAATAATTATTTTTTAGAAATAAAAGCTGTCGAGGAAGTGTAACAACAATAGACAAAGTGAGAGAAAAGTTGACATTGACAACAAGACCGAATCATCATTTCCCATTCACAAACAGGAAATGAAGAAAATACGTATCATGGTTGAACATCACATTTCCTATTACAATGTAAAACGCACGCACAAATGTAAGTAAACTGTTTACTTCCACGGAAATTAAAATTTGTTTAGTCTTAAAGAGATAGTAATGAAGGAAAACCAATTGCAATAAACAAGGCACTAACCCGTCTACAATTGTAAACTGAAGAAAAAAACATTTCTGGACTGATTATGCTTGGGATTTTTCAAGATGAATGAGAGAAAGAATTTAAGACAATATACGACCGAGAAAACAACAAAATACACTGATGGCTTAATGATGACTAACTCGTTCCCTTGAAAGTCAAACTTTAAAATAAATACCAAAAATAAATGAGGGAAAACGGTGTCTAATCGACGTAACCTAGGCGATGAAAGAAAACATTATGCTAACGCTTAGTCGATATAAAAAGAAATTAAACGTATTCGACACTTTAAATGTAAAACTAAAAATAACATTGTGACGGTCGTTTTTTTTTTTGTTTTTTTTTTTTCGTTTTTTTTTTGTTATAACCAAATTGGAATTAAAGCGGGCAAAGATGAAGTACTGTTGTCGAATAATTGAAATCATAAATGGTTTTTGGAGTATTTGTCTCGTAATAAATATAACATTTTAGATTTCAGTTGGCTTGCCAAAGAAGTGTTTTTTTGGCCTTGCTACGTCCTCTAATGTAACCTCGTATACTATTGGCATTCAAGTATATGGGTTGGCTTTGTATCCACTAGGGACGTAAATAAGATCTGTGTACTGCTAGAACTAGTGAACTACTACTTTCAACAAGTGTGGACAAACATAAAAATGAGTAGCTATACGTTTTTGCTTTTTAGAAAAAATTCATCGGCCAAAGCCAAAAACTCAATTGCTCTTGTTTCTCTACCGGTAATTAAAAGTTTAGAGAGATAGAGTGCCATGTAGAAACAAAAACCGCATCGAATATTTTATGTAAGTAGTTTTCATTACTTTCGACTTATCAACGTAGTGTGGTATCAAATTTAAAAAATATTACGTGTACCATTTATAAAAATGAAATTAACGCTAAAGGAAGAAGTAAAATCAAAGTTAAAACCTCTAAAGGCAGGCAGCGAGTTAATGTGAACATTTAATAAAATAAAAACTGTTGCAAAACAAAAGATTTATTTCCTTCTTGAGTTTTCCTGAATAGTAAATGCTATTGAGGTAGACTTTTCAGCTAAGTTTGCTCGACCAAGTTAGAAAATATCTGCGCGTCCTTTAAAAACAAAAACAAAAATTCTGTTATAATTTATTTAATTTATTTGGGTTTTATTTATTTATTTATTTATTTATTCAGTTTAAAGCAAGTCTTTTCATATTTAAAACATCAGTTTACTTGAGTGGTGTATACAAAATTCTGAATAGCAGTTATGTTTTGTTTCTAGTATTTTTTAACTGAAATTATTTTCATGTTTTTACTTTTAAAAATAAACATGTTTTCCTACAGAAAGTGAATGTTGAAAACTTATTAGAATTGATGACTGGCGAAAAATCAAAAGCAATACTTTAATGAATGCTTATTTAAAAAAAAAATATATTTAATACAATAATGAAATTTTGAATTCGGATTATGATTTATAAAAACTTAATTTTGTTTTACGGCTTCTGGTATTAAGTAACGGATAACATTTTTGGAATATTCTATTTCATCGTTATTAATAATATTATGTAATAACATTAGTTAGAAACTACCAGCAAGAATTTACGGTTTTAGACTTGCATAATTTGTCTAATGTCTAGATGTGGGCGAATAATTGAGTCTGATATGCAGAAAATGCCATCTATTTTTAATTAGCAATAATTCTCTTATCAACAACATCAATAAATTAATAATGAATTTTTCATATGAGTTCAAGTTTTCAATCCATCAATGATGCCCCAACGGTGAGTCAAGCTGTCACCTGAGTCCAGTTCTCATAAAAGCCACAAGATGCACTAACACACCCCAAAAACAATATAGAGCCAAAAAAATCTATTGGAAGTCTGAGAGAGTTTATTTACGTTTCGCCTAGTACCGTATTTATTAAACTAACAAAAAAGTTATAAATCTTTTCAACTGGTAAATTTCAAAGCCAACATCGGACTAAAGTGATATAACTTCAAGCTACTACCCCACCCCACCCCATCACACGGCAAACGAAATTCAATTTTTGTATTATAGTTTTTGTTGTCAGGGAAACTGCAAAAACTCAAAACAACCTCGTTCAGTTCAAACCAAGTTTGCGAAAGAAACAACTACCCAATAGGGAATATGTAATGAATTTTTATTGGTTTATTTGTTTATAATATATGTATTACTGGCACTGTTTGAAGAATAATGTTTACACGTAAAGTTTTAAAATGTTTGTTTTAATTTTTGTTTCAACGATAGCTGAGCCATTAAAATGTATACGTATAAATTCCCAAAGGGTTTTCTTCTTAAACTAATTAACATAACTTCAGTTCAATGCTGTGTAAATTTCAGAGAAAATTGTGGTATAAATCAAACTAAAACCTTTCTCAAACCTGCGCACACATTCCCATTTCTACAACCAACAATAATAAAAATATTTGTTATAGTTATCCCACTTATCGCCACTGAGTTGTAGATAATATTTCTTGCCTTCCATCTGGTGTTGTCATTAAAAAAGAACTTTCACACACATAAGGGTACTAATTTTTATTACCGTACGTAAACATACCAATAAAATATAGTAATAACTAACAAGACCACCTACACGTTGTAGTTAATAAAGTTATGAGTAAATTTCGTTTTTTATTTGCTATTATGTTTTTAGTTTGAAACCAATTCTTAGGAATTACAACTGCAGCATCAATACGTGTCTTAAATTTATTATGCGTTTCACACAAGAAGAAGAAATAAAATCAATTTTTCAATAGCCGGGAACTTAAATTGTAAGTGAAGAACTCGATACATAAAAGCCACCTGCTCAGCATCTAAGAAATGCATTAAAGGTCAAGTGCGGCGTAGTTTGGTTATGTGGGCTGCGAAGGTTGCAAGGTTGCGAGTACTAACACTAAAAGCCTCTTTTGGAGCTTTCTGATAAGAAAAATAAACAAAACACAAATAAAATTTGCTGTGTTTGTCAATTCAAATGAAAACAACTTCAAAGTTCAATCGAAACGTATTTTTGTTTGCTTTTAAAAAAAAAAAATAGATCCAGTTGGATTTGAATTACAAATTGATAAACACGCTGAGAACTCATTTCAAAACCCTGCAATGCCAGTCACAGACTTTGAAAATTGAATTTCAAGCGAGCAAACTTAAAAAACTTCAAAACAAAATTTCAATACATTTAACAAAAACAAAAAAGTTATTTTCTGGCATCACCAATTCCAATGATTTTCTAAGACGGCTGTTGGGCACATCCGCAGGCAGAGGAGATCTTGCGGAATCTGTGTAATATTATAGAATCTTGTAGAACTCGCCATGGACAATTTCCATGCAAGTTTTATAATCGAATACGTCCAAATCAAAATGATATTTGACAAAACAAAAAGCTGCTATCTCAAATGCAATTTTCTACAATGGTTTACCAATGCCGTTTGCCGCATTTGCGGGCAATGTTCTTAGCTCGTGTGCAGCCCAGAAGATACGGCAAGTAAATAAGTAATATTTAATCCTGAAAGCAAAGCTTTAAAGTAGGGTAAATCCACAGTGAAGAAAGAAAAAAAGGAAAAACCATTTCAAGTTTGAAGAAATTCTATAACCGTCGCAGTCCCACTGGCAAAAAATATAGCAACAGAAGTATAATCAACAAAAATACAGTCCACATTCGGGAAATATTTAGTCCAAACAACTGTGAAATTCAACATAAGATGGCAGGTCGAAGCGACGGCGCTCTATTGTGTAAGCCTACTTTTATTTTTATTTTCGGAATACTGGCACGGCGCAATTCAAGTTTCAACCAAAGTTTCGGATATTAAATCAGTTATTAATAAGGTAGGTTATTAAATTATGATATTATATTACGAAATGAAATTGAAATCTTCCAGGGTGTCTTCTACAAGTTCGCGCCCGGTATCTTGATGCTGAATTCGTACTGCACAGCGCATTCTTCGCACGCATTTAACATGACGATTGTCAAGCAAAGGAAATAAACAATAAAATTTGGGTATAATACTAAAGATTACTTTTTTGTTAATGAGTTTATTCTTGTTGTTTTATTTAGTTTATTTTAGCTTTATTAGGCATATTATTAGGTTTAATATTGCTAAACAACAACTGGAATTTGGAAATCGTATATGCAGAATGGGCTGCGCAGTACGAATTTAGCATCAAGATACCGGGTGCGAACCACAGATTATAATTTGTGTGCGAACTGTAGTTTTGGGAGTTTTTAACGAATCATTTTTTACTCGTGGTTAATTCTAGGACTATTGCAATCAATAATCTAGGTGAATTGGTGTTTACAATTTATAAACTTTTTTAAAAATATCGAGGGAGTCTTTAAGCCTTTGAAGTTTTACTAATCATTTTCCATTCGTGGTGTTTACATTTGCAAAATGTTTGAAACATATTTTAAAATCATGTCTTTTTTTCTCATTTTTTTTTTGTAGTTTTCAACACTACATTGTCAAACAAAGTTTCTATTTTCATTTTGTTAGATGTCAACAGTGACACAAAGGACAAAAGCGCGTATAGTTGATGGAAGTAAAGGACTGCGTATACAGCATAAGAACAAGCAAAAAAATGTTGTCAGCTGAGCTTGTCAGTGTCAGCCCGGACGCACAGTGGCAACAATCGCGTAAATTAAGGCGCAGCTATAGTGAGGAAAAGAAAAGTAAAGTAAGACGTTGTTATTTCAATATTTACAAATATTTTGCAAATCTTCAAATCATGTTTTGACTTATTGATCACTGTGGTTAAGAAAATTAGCTTTTTGCTTCATTACGCGCTATTATATTAAAATTGAAATTGAAATTGAAAAACATTATTTTCAAAACTGACGTAAAATGATAGGAAAAGTGGAACGCGTCAGCTACTTTTCTTCTTGACAAGTAATAGAAGAATCCAATTTGTTACATGTGATCGTTCTGTACAACTGGGCATTTCAAAATCATGTCTTTTCCCGTTCTTCATATAGCTACCTAATAAAGAATTTAAATTTACTGTACAATATCAGAGAGAGAGAGAGAAAAATTGAAAAGTTAAAGTAACACAGCAAAAATAAAGACAAAATATATGAACATGGCAAAAAAGAAACAAAAACTAAGCAGTGAATTTCTATTGTGTTGTATTTAGAGTTAAAATGTTCTGCTTATATCTCAAATATGAAGAAATGAATTTAAAGCTTTGTTTTTTATATCTTCTAAGAATATTCACAAGAGTCAAGTGTGAGGAGTTAGTTGTGTGGATAATGGCTCATAAAATGTACATTGGCTTTTTATTGGTCATGGGTACTGAACAAGTAAAAGCTATCAGTCACCACATTTTTATTTTTCACACCTAAGTAGTACTCAACTTCACACACTTTAATCCATCTTGTATTATACACAATAATTAACAATAACTTTTTGGTAGTAAATCATAACTTTGTTTATGTTAAAAATGTTATTTCAAACAGTAATGGCCAGTGGAAAATTAGGCATGTGCCGAGGAGACCCAAAGGTTTATGACCCTTTCATTCTTTTTTGACGTCGAACTACTTTTGTTCTATTGACGTAGAACTATTTTTGTTTTATTAACGTAGCAAATAAGCAGGTTTTAGCACTTAGAAAGTGTAGTTTCGTCTTTTTTTTTTTATCAGTCTGACTATGGCTATGGCCAAAAAGGGCTGCATGTAACATTACATTATAGTGTGTTTCAGCGTAAGTATGGCACTACTGCCATTGTCAGTTGTGATACTGCGCTCCCGCATTGGCTGGAGATCAAACATCACAACAGTACTACTCCAACAACAAAAAAATAATTCCTATTGGTCACAACCTAATTATCTAAAATTAGGTTGATCCCAACCAGTTTACCTAAAAAATTTACCGGTCATATTTGTTTCCAAGTATCAAAATTTTTGTTTCTGTTTGTTTTTGGTGCAGTAAAAACAGAAGACAAAATCTTGTGCAATTGTAGCATGTATCACGCACACATTTATGCACAAAATAATCTCTTTTTTGGTTTTTACAAGTAAATGGTAATTAAATGGTAATTAAATACCTAATCAACAAATTACGGCTCATTTTCTTAAACACAATTATAATTTTTCTTAGGTCTTTTGGAGTGGCTGCTTTATCTCGATCTAAATTTTTGGCAGCCATGTTGAATTTGGTTGTAAAAACGGGCGCGTAGATATACCGCAAATTTACGTATCGCAAATGGACAAACCGCAAAACACATTTTTTGAAATATATGTTTTGCGGTTTGTCCTAATTGCTTCACTACAATGAAAACTAAAATTACTTTTGCGGTTCGTCCGCACGGGCCGGACGAACCACAAAAGTAATTTTAACATACGGCAAACATAACTGCAAACATAACGGCAGACGTAACAGCAAACTCAAAATATATAAAGACTACTGTTTGTGTAGAACAGCATTCTATCAAACAGCAAACAGTGTATTGCACCAGCCAATTTCCGCAGATTTCCAGGCCGATTTTCACCCATTTATTAGCCAATTTACCAGCAGATTTTTGGGCCGATTTTCGCCCATTTACCTGTAGCGGAGGAGGTTTAAAATTATTGATGAGGTATGTGGAAGCGATGGAAAAACAAAAAAAAATTACCTATTGTGCGAACTGCGCGATCCGCATATCGCCACGCGCAAACGCGTCCCTAGCACTTATCTAACGCGCCAGAGACTTGAAACATACAACTGGAAGAAAAAAAATTTTAATACTACTTCATATGCGTAACTGTTGATTTCTTGAAATTACTACTAAATTGCGACATGTTAGAGATACGCCAAAAT
>JAQFXT010000767.1:0-25920 GCA_034683725.1 Strigamia crassipes | reverse complement strand
AATTTAATTTTTTTATCAACTAATTGAGGTTTTTATATCATTTTTTTTAAGAAATAATTAAAACCCAACTCAGTGCATTTGACCTTTAATTTACGCTGCAAATCAAGACGCGGTAGATTGCGACGCGGTAGCTGGGGACGCGGCAGATCTGAACGCGGTAGATCTGGACGCGGTAGATCCAGACGCGGTAATTCCAGACGCGGTTACAATTTTTTGCGCCAGATGACAAGCCCCCGAAATTTCAATGGCGAAATCCTAAATTTTCAAATATCCAAAATATTCAAAATTTGAGTTTAAATTCAAATTCCTCAGCCATTACTACATACTAGGATTTGAAAGTAATTGAAATTATTTATTTTTATTTCTTATAGATAAAATGATTAATGCAAATGTTTTTCTTTAAAATAAAGTAGAGCCACGATTATCCGAACGTTGGCTAAATCGAATGACCGGTAACCGAACAACGATAATCGTATTGCAGACTGCCATAAATGACATCTGCATATTACTTATGTCAGTCTGGAAACAAAAAAAACTTGATTTTTTAATTCATTACAGAATGCAGATGTAGAATGTAAGCTATGAAATGAAATAGGTGTACACGTAGAAAATTATTTTAAATTTTTATGTATGTATGTACATATATACAGCCATGGTCAATCACGGTAGAATCATGGTTAAAATGTTAAAATAGATACTGTCTATCATGTTGGAGCAGTTTAGGTAAAAATAACATTTCCAATTTTTAAAGGATTATTATAATAAGCAATAATAAAACATTTTACAGTCTACAGGTGTGAAGACGAATCCAAACTGAATGATTTATTATTCAATCAAAGAAAAATAAGCAACATCTTGTGACTGGTTCAGGAAATCAACGTCACACTAGATCTTGAACTTTTCTTGACCGTTATCATCACTTTACCGACCTTGATGAGCAAACAGAAACTTTTTCATTTCAAGGCTGGCTGGCAAATTAGTGTAATTAATAACATTTACTCATCACTTCAAAAATATTATTCATTGATTTTATTTTTTTTATTTTACATAAGATGTGGAAAGATTTGAGTTTGGTATGGGATATGGCTGACTACAAAGGTTGTGATAACTTTACAATTCCAGAAGAAGCTATCTGGAAACCAAATATTTACGTTTTAAATGAGTACCATCTATAGGTGCATTCAAATCATAAAAGGAGAAGTAGCGTTTACTTTTCTTTCTTTTAAAATAGTCATTATCAAATAAACGCACCCAATTCACAAAAGGTAAAACGTGCGCATTGGTCGTTTTGGTTAACTCGTCTCGTGTGTCGTGAGCTCATGTGCGTCATTTGAAAATGTCAAAGAAAATCAGGGAAAGTAGATTGAGATTTACTTTCTTGAAAGTCACTTTCCAATGCTTACATTCTTCAATTAGACGTAAAAAGCGTCATTTCTGCCTTCTAAAAGAAAGGAAAGGAAGAAAAGTGACTTTCTCTTTGTGAATTGAAAGCACCTTATTTTAATAAGGTGATAATGACTTGGCAAATTTTATTAAAACACACCACAATTATAAAAACAAGTTATATTATCTAGCTGCATTAAAAGTTCCAATTCTTATGGTCTGCTGTGAACAACATGGTAGTCAACTAGTCAACTAAGAGCTTTACGGTAAACTTATAATGTCTAATTATGTGCACAAATCGGTCTTTTGAACACCCATATCTCCTGATTAGTTTGGATAATTTAACGCTTGTGACGATCTCGTTTTGTCAAAAAGTTGTGTTTTGTCTCAAAAGTGCGCTATTCTTGCGAACAGCGCAAAAATCAAATTGCGCACGCAATTAAGGCTCCAATAATGAATTGCCACTGCAATAAAGTTTATGTGTTTAAGGAACTAGTCAATTCTTTACCAAAATACATGAATAGAATTATTAAAGGTGATAAACACTGCTGTATTTATCTCTTCTTGACTACAACATTTGTAATTAGGGGTAAATCAGTCATTTTTCCCTATAATGTTGAGTTATCTTTCTTTATGTACCTTTATCTAAGTGTAAAGAAAAGAGGATTAATTCCAACAAGAATTAACATTTGGTAAGAATTGGAGTAACAATAAAAACCTTCGTGTTTATTGAAACACCGGCTAATCAATCAGGGAAAAGTAGATTTTGTCACATGACGTCATCCCAAAAGGGGGGGATTAAAAGTCACATGATCTATAATCCCCCACCCCTTCTGATTCGAGGACATCAGAGAAGGGATATTAGGATTGGGAGAATTCCGACTGGAATCACCCTATTGGAGGATTAGAGTTAATCCTTTAATCCCTATGCTGGTATAAAAAGCCAGGTTTTACAAAAAACCAGTGCTTGCTTGCTTACCTTGGACTGATAACTTACACTTATTATGTTCTTTCAAACTAGATCGATTCTCGCGGCGGTATATGTTTTGCACTACCATCGTCTGTGAGGCGTATAGATTGTGGCGCTTGGACAAATGCGATGTATGTTGAAGGCAAAGTGACTGAGCCTTCTAGATTGTAAGCCAGAACCCCTTTGCCAAATAAGTTATCAATGAGAAGGTTAAAGCAGACAAGAATGCCAAAGTGGTTGGGAATTGAGACAGGATCTCTCTTCCCAAGGCGCTTCAATGCGCTAGGCACCCACACCAACTAATTATTTGTTAACAGAATTCAAATGGTAAGTGTTCAGTAAATCTGAATAGATTTACGACCGGATCAAAGTTGGATTTAATTCATAACCGAATTAAATGTTACAACTGAAGAAAACACTAAATTTGGATAAAATCTAGATAGTTTAATAAAATATTGAACTTAGGATCCATCTAGATCCAAATGCAATGTCCGAAATCAGACATTAGGTAAATCCGAATTGATTTACTAAAAGATTCTGCGGCGAAACAATCTAAATAGATTGTATTCGCCCGAATTAATAAAATTTCCTTACCATGCGGTAAAGGTATTGTGGTGATGCAATAAGTCAGCCAATTATCTCCGGATCGTGCGGAATTTAAAATGTCAGCCCAACATGGATTACAAAGGAACCACGTGGACCTCCGAAAATGGCCAAAATAACCAGCCCGGTTACAACAATTCCCGATGCGAAAACAGATGCGAAAACAGATGCGATGCGATCGACGATAAAGCGGAGAAATCTTCAACACGCGATAAGTTTTTACAAACTGTTTATTATGTATCTTTTATCCGTAAAGAGCTTCGAGCTCTAATTGTTAGTATTAATTTAAAGGGTTAAAAATAGCCATTTGTCGGCATAGTAAATGTGTAATTATTATAAAATATTGCCGGGATAATTCATGCTGAATTTCTCCCCTTAAGACAATAAAATGTAGGTATGTTCTGTCAATCTTGTGTCTGTTTATTTATCTCAAACAAACAAAGTGCAAGCCTGATATCTCAGCTTTTGGTCAGTAAATTGTCTAGTTGAGATTTTGGTCTTGTGAACAAAGCTTCCTGTATTGATATTTTCTCAGAAATATCTACCCCAGGTCGACATCGTCACACGCTATACTGTAACTGATACAGTGAGGGGAGGGGCGCTGCCCCCGTCCTCGTTATTGATAAGAAAACCTGTGGCAGACACAAGGAATTTGTTGTTAGTTTGCAGTCACCAGTCCTACACGAAACTGATGATCCGATAGGATGAGCCAGGGTGTAAATTGTTACAACCTAAAGATTAAGCGAAAAATTCTTAAGTATTGATTTATTCGTTGATTAGTTTGATTGTAACAGTAAGATTCGTAATTCTTCACTTGCTTTGATCCACAAAAAAGCTTTAAATACGCTGCTGCAAACAACTTTTTATGTGTAGAAACTTACAGACAATGATAAAACAATGAAATATGAATTGTAAGCCATACAGACAACAAAAGAATAAAATAAATGCACTTTTGTTTAACTCGGATGAATATCAGTTTGCACACATACCGTGGTATATAGGCACTTGTTGCACCGTACTCAAGGCGGTTTGCCACGAGTCTGAAGCTTTCAACATGTATTTGATAACCGCGCTTGTTTTCTTAGTGGTTTTAGCATTTTATCGTATCAAATCTTTTATGAAAACTACGGAATTTCTACGACCCGACAAAAAAGTAGTTTTACTGACAGGTTGCGATTCTGGCATCGGACTCGGAACCGCAAAACACTTCCATCAATTAGGATTTCACGTGTTTGCTGGTTTGTGCCAAATCGGCAGTGAAGGTTCGTTGAAAATACAGGAACTTAAATCTGATCGTTTGGTGCCTATCCAGCTAGACGTTACTAAGCAGAGTGAAATCGATGCAGCTGTTGAGACAATTAAAGTTTATTGTGAAAAAAACAGTTGTCGTAAGTAAAAGCAATTTTTAAAAAAAATAAAATAAAATAAAAATGGCAAAATATACGATTGTTTAATTTTTAGATTTTTGGAGTTTAGTTAACAATGCTGGAGTGTGTGTACTTGGGAAAGTTGAGTGGCAAACTTGGGAGCAAATTGAAAGGCAAGTGAATGTCAATGTTTTCGGAACGTTGCGGATGATCAGAGCATTTATTCCAATGCTCAAACAAACTAGAGGTGATTTATTTATTTATTTATTTTATTTTGATTTTAAGTAAAAGTATATATTTTTTTAAATCTGAATGGGAAATAAAAGGAAAAAAAAACAATACAGAGATTTGATACTATCTGTTGAATAGTGACTACAATAGTGGGACGGGAAAACATTTTTTTTTTTCTTAACCTAACATTAGATTACAGCAGCATTCTCGATTTGATCTTTGCTTTTGTACCGAATATTTAACATAAAAGAAATTTATATTTGTTCGTACGTTTATCTATTTCGTTGTAAATCAACTTGTAGGTATTGATTTTTATTTTTGCGATTGATTGCAGCATTGTTTCAGCACATGTTGCTGGAAAATTGTTTCACAAATTCCTGCTATCTTTGATCACGAGAAGTACATTTGTATCTTTGTTGAAGGAAAACTATGAGAGTTTGATTGATTTTTTTGTTGCTCATGTGCTTCACATTGTTAAAATAATGATTGATCCCCCCGCACTGATCTACAATAGATGGGTTCAAATTAATATCTGGATATGACGTTTTTTGCATCATACATTGTGCAAGTTGTTGAGTGCGCACGTTCTTGTGAACAGACTTTTAGATCCATTATTTTATTTTATGCTACGTGCGTGGAATTTTAATTATTAATAAGTAGGTAGAATGGGGATGCTGGGTTCTATTGATCGCAGTTGAATGGAAAAAGAAAAATGGCTGGTTTGTGTAGGGGTAAAAAGGATTAATAAAATTATAACAAAGGGTTAACTGAACTTTATTTAAACAGTTTAATTGAATTAGAGTAGAGTCTCTGTAATACGGCCGTTAAGGTAGGTTCACACTTGTGTTCACAGAGACGCAACGCAACGCAGTGTTTGTTTACACACTTAGGACATGCGTGAACAGTGTTGGGCCGGTACTGGCCAAAATGTACCGCGGTACAGGTACACGGTACATGGGGAATTGCGAAATGTACCGCGGTACAGGTGCACGGTACTCAAGGTCATCGCAAAATGTACCGCGGTACAGGTACACGGTATTCGTGTTTCGGTACAAAGTACCGGTACATCTCGCGGTACATCTCGTTACGAGATGCAAGCGAGATTCTCTCGAGATTCTAAAATCCGCAAATTTTCGATCCGAAAAGTTACGAATTTTCAATTGCGACGAAAAATGTTCAAAGTACCGACGTTACATTGACCAATTTCCTCGGTATCTGTACCGGTACCGGTACTTTGGAACTATTAATCTTTTGGCCAAAGTACCGTGGTGCCGGTACCGGTACAGTACTTGGTACCGGCACAGTACTTGGTACCGGCCCAACTCTGTGTGTGAACAAAACGTAAATAATAGATGTTGCGTTTTTACCGCCATTTAATGTTGAGGTAGATTGTGATTGGTTGGTTGCGTTGCGTGCGTACTTAAACTTTAACTTCAATGTCAAGAATTATTTGTGTTGCAACGACGCAACCAGCTTGCGTTGCGTTCGTCAATAACTAATGGGAGTGTCATAAGTTTTCTGAGACAGAGTATAATAAGATTTGGTTTGAAGTCAAGTTTTAGCACAATTGGATATAATTTATTTTTATGCTATAGGTAGAATCGTTAATGTTACCAGCATCTCTACACGGTGGCCGTTACCAAACTTCGCTCCTTACGCTGGCACAAAATCAGCTTTAGAAGGTTTTTCGCGGGTATTGCGACTGGATTTGGCACCATCAGGCATAAAAGTGATTGTTGTGTCTCCAGGAAACCATTGTCGAATCACAAAACTTTTCGATAATCAGATGGAATACGCTAAACAACAATGGGATTCGTTTACTCCTGAACTGCGCAAAGATCTTGACCGGAAATTTTGGAATCTTCAAACCAATGTCCTAGACTTCTCTCGTTTCCAGAGTCCAAAGCATTTTGAAAACTCTGCCATAGAGCGACATATGCAGTCAGCTGTGATGGCTGTGGAGCCTAAGCCATATTATCTATCCTCGACATTAATTTTTCAAATGTTGGTGCATGTTTTTGAATGGTTGCCAGCTCCATTACAGACTTCTGCGATGCTTCAAGTAGCCGCAGACAGTCTATTAGATAGTAAGGATGTTCCTTTTTACTACAAAATATAGTTACTCGATTTGTATCAATTAAAAAATACATTAGTTTCGGTTACAATTTGCATTGTAGCTTAGTTCTGGTCGAAATAAATGTCAGTCTAAAATGAAAGTGCTTAAATACTGTATAAATGAAATAGAATTTGTGAAATTTGATGTTAATTATTTTGTGTCATTATAGAATTTGACTAATATTATTTGAGGAATATTTGTTGAAATGTTTATTTGTAAACTTTGGAATGTTTGAAAGACTTTGACAACTAAAATTCTAAATCTTAACTCTGAAAAATAAAAAATTACATTTTGTTAAGATTTTTACATCAAGAAACATTTGCATTTATTTAGATCCAAATTTGTAATAACTTTCGACAAAAAAACCAACTGTAAAGCTGTTAGAACAGTCCAAAATGTCTGGTTTGAGAATAGTTGTGACGGTTTAAAAACCGTATATGTGCGTGAAACTGTCACTCGAAGGCGCATTTGCGGCTTCTAGCGGCGATTGTTACGAAAACGCGCGAAAAGCGATCGCTTCTCTGCATTTCACTAATTCTGTTAAATGCAAGAATAAATAGAAACATTATGTAACCATAAGTTTACTATTTATATGCAAGAACGTAAATAATCTGCATTCGGTGATGCGGAATTACACCACCAGATGGAGGTCTCCGCTGAATCTAGACTAAGATTAGCACACCTGCAAAGGATTAAGATATGCGCCTGTGTATCCTAATTTAGTCGACTCCCGGTCAGTAAAAGCGTCCTCGGTATCCACTTCCTGTGTCCTGGGTATCCACATCCCCTATCGCCTGATTGGAGGGATTCCCAGAGCCAGTGTCCCGATTGCAACACTGAGATAATCCTTATACTGGTACAGTATATAAGGAGGTTTCCAACCAGAAACAGCCCCTTGGCACTGAATAATGAAATTGAACTATATTGAGAATATATGTTGCACCTATCTAACAAATAGGTGTAGTTTTCTTCCGATGATGGAGATGCCTGATTATTGCTGTGGTCAGAAGCCGTTACGTACGTTGCCAGTCCTATCGATTGATGCTGTCATACGCACTGAACGTTACCGGGCGTGTGCTCCACGGCGCAGTGTGAATGGTGAAGCCGCCACATATATCTGAATACTGTGCAGACGCACGATGCTGACTGATATTGTGTGGTGATAGTAAGTCCCAATAACGCTTCAACAGTAATACCATGCAGATGCATGAAGAAGAACGTTAAGCGTGATATTCTTCCCTGTCTTGCCACATTTAGCGGCAAGATTCCCAACACCGACATGTATTGGGTGAATACCGACTGTTGCAATTGACGAGTAGCTCCGTACGTGTCCAATGCCTTTCTCACTATTCCACAGTATTAACACGATGTTAGTTCTGCCAAGACGTTATCCGAAACGTCGGACTCTGACGTTGTTGTGGCGATGCAGCACGAAACGAACTTTGGATGCCCCAATAAAGTCTACACAGAAGAACCAACATCGCAATCGACTAAGTATTCGATCTAGTCTTATGTATAATTTTAGAGTACATTTAGAAAGCCAAATGTCGGCATAGTTCCCTGTATAGTTTATTATCTATTTGTCTAACCGATAACTGTAAACACGGTTATCACGGGTTACAATAAATGTAATATATTGAGAACCAACTGTCTCCTCATTTCCTTGTACAAACTCTTACTCAGAATCTTATCAGTTAATGTCGTGACTACCGAATCGACCTGTCATACGTCATACGACGCATGGATAGGCTTAATATTTCTGACCCCAGAACGTCATCGTCACATAGTCAGAAGTTCTGCAATGCCAATAATATTATTAAGTAATATTTTGAGTTTTATTATACTACTGGTAACATATTCAAGTGAGTTTTGCAAGATTACACAAAAGCACAAGGTAAAACGATGCACAAAGTTATACAATAGATGATAAAACCAAGTCTATCGAGAGCAATGGCTACCATTTGCCAATCAGAACTTGAGGTGTTATCATTTGTCATAACCTCATCTTCATCTTCGTTGGATAATAGTTGGGTATTTCCAGATGAAAACTGAAATATAAAAAATGTATTTGATAAAATGAACATACGTATTGTACATTTTTTTAATTGACAAGTTTTACCTGTTGACCAGGGACACACAAAACTTTATTTAATATACCAAATAAAAGTTTCATAAGCCATTCGGGTGGAGATGAGATTGGAGGTCGTTTATGAATGCTCGTCGTTGCAATGGATAATAAAAATGTTAAGCCAGCGAAGAAGAATGCATTGCCACAAAAAATGACTACGGATTTAATCAAAATTAATAACAATTTTCATCTTAAATTGAGGTAATTTAGTTTACCAACGCCGGGAACGTTGCTTCCGTTGCGAGGTGTGATCCAATACAAATTGATGACTAAAAGACCAAGCATTATCATATTTATTCCACACACAAAAGGTTTATGCCCACAAGATGGCGGAACCCAAAATGCGACTATAGTAATTAAAACTGCAACAACTGTTGGCAGTATCAGGGTTAACTGATAAAATGGAGCTCTGCGACGTAATTGGATGTAAAAGTTGATATCAATGTACACGACTTGGTCACTAGCATCTGTGTAAAGAGTTCGATTGCCATGGGAAGATACGATTTTCCATTCATTGTGTTCATCATGCATAAATGAGGTAAGACTCTGAGAATAAAAAAATATTAAAAAATAAGAATTATTATTTGATATAATTAATGTGGAAACTCACGTAGTTTTCTATCATTAATGATAAGTTTAGCTGGGCTGCTGTGATGTCCCATGAGATAAAGAGTAAATGGCACGTATGTTCATCAAACGGGTAAGCTTTAAGATCCATGCTGCAGAAGCTATTGAAGGTACCAGGTGGTACCCACCAAATATTTCCGTCATTCGAAATGAAAAGTGGTACTGTGGCTTTATTATTTATCTCTGAAGCAGACGCACTAGGTAGAGTTAATGTAATTATTTAATATTTTATTATAGTTAAGTTGAATTTAATTATCATACCTGTTGAGCAAGTAAACATCTGGCACCCAAACTTCGTCGGGAGTAGCTGAGATATGTTTCAATCCACCGTAGTCTTCCGGTTTCCATACAAAATTTAAATTTTGCCATGCCTAAAGAATTAATTTTTTTCAAATCCAAATAACCACTAATTAGTTGTTGCTAATTCTGTAACTTACGTGACCTAGCCAAGCATTGATAGAAAGAACTTCTTTTTTGGCATCAAGTCCCAAAATATGATAAACGTACAGATTTAACATGACATCAGTTGTGTCATTGATGGTTTGCTTTGGTCTTGAAAGTGCGTTGATTTTTGACTTGGGCAATATGTCTTCTCGTAATTTTGCTTCATATTTGACCTGGTTCAAATCCATCGTTGTACAGACATCTGCAATAGAGAGAAATCAATGCGTTTTACGGTGGTGTAACGTAGTTTGAAAACTTTACCTTGAATTATTGAAGAAATTAGGAGAGAAGAAAATATAAACACCCATTCCATTGCTCTAGTTGTCATGAAAACGCCCCAATAGAAGCTGACAAACTGTAGGCTGAAATGAAGCACCTGCTACTAATTTTTTCTGTATTCTTCAAAAACATACCCGTAGAGGTTAAGTTCAGCTGGCAATTCAAATTTTTTTTTAATTCAGCTAATAATTTAAGCATAGTTTTATTAAGAAAATAAAAATGCAGGTCGTTATGTGATTTGGGATGAAATGAAACACCAGCTACTAAATCTTTACATTTCATATTAAAATAGTAGCAAAGTAAATAACTATAGTTATTGCTAGAATTTTATTGCTAGAATTACAACGTAGTTGATTAAGTGTAAAACAAACCAATGAAATTCATTAACATGATGAAATACGCAAAAAAAAGCATTAAAAACTAATTCTACGAGCAATTGATGGCCACTGTTCATGAGGTTGACAGTGTTGGATGGTGTACCTAGAGAATATTCTTGTTGATGTTCTAGTGGCAACAATGTCTTCGAACGAGAATTTTGAAATTTTGGAATTTATTTTCAAAAAGTTATCTGACGTGAATCTGACGTGAATTTGGCGAGAGAAAAAGATAATTTAGATTTGTTCTCACCTTTATCAGATATTTTAATGAAAAACTCACCAATTAAAAATAAAAATTTTCAATGATTTTCAAATTCTATTAGTGCCATTTTTGTTTTTTGCTTTTATTTCTTCATTTTTTTGAAATCATGACTTAACCTAACCTATTCTAAACTAAACTCATAAGACCAAAATACAATTCATTCCTGGCAAGTAAATGACCGTTGAATAAATGAACGGCTCCCGTGTCGATGACGATCAGCTTTGTAATATGAGCCGCTTCATGTGGTAACATATTCAAGTGAGTTTTACAAGATCACATAAAAGCACAAGCTAAAACAATGCATAAACTTATGCAGTAGATGATAAAACCAAGTCTATCTAGAGCAATGGCTAACATTCGCCAATCAGAACTTGAGTTATCATTTGTCATAATTTCATCTTCATCTTCGTTGGATAGAAGTTTATTATTTCCAGATAAAAACTGAAACATAAAAAATGTATATGATAAAATAAATTTGCGGGTATTGTATATTTTTTGTGTTGACAAGTTTTACCTGTTGACCAGGGACACACAAAACTTTATTTAATAAACCAAATAAAAGTTTCATAAGCCATTCCGGTGGAGATGAGATTGGAGGTTGTTTATGAATGCTCGTCGTTGCCATGGATAATAAAAATGTTAAACCAGCGAAGAAGAATGCATTGCCACAAAAAATGACTACGGATTCAATCAAAATAATAACAATTTTCATCTTATCTTGAGGTAATTTAGTTTACCTATGCCGGGTACGTTGCTTCCGTTGCGAGGAGTGATCCAATACAAATTGATGACTAAAAGACCAAGCGTTATCATATTTATTCCACACACAAAAGGTTTATGACCACAAGATGGCGGAACCCAAAATGCGGCTAAAGTTATTAAAACTGCAACAACTGTTGGCAGTATTAGGGTTAACTGATAAAATGGAGCTCTGCGACGTAACTGAATGTAAAAATTTACATCAATGTACATAACTTGGTCAGTTTCATCACTGAATAGAGTTCGATTGCCATGGGAAGATACGATTTCCCACTCATTGTTTTCATCATACATAAATGCGGTAAGACTCTGAGAATAATAAAAAAAAATTTAAAATAATTTATTATTTTGTGTAAATGGGGAAACTAACTTCGTCTTCTCTCATTGCTGATAAGTTTAGTTGGGGTGCTACGGTCCACGAGGTAAAAGGTAAATTGCACGTATGTTCATCAAATGGATAAGCTTTAAGATCCATGTTGCAGAAACTATTAAAAAGGGCAGGTTGCACCCACCAAATATTTCCATCATTTCTAATGAAAAGTGGAACTCTAGCTTTGGTAATTATTTCCGAGGCAACCACACTACGTGTAGTTAATGTAACGATTTAATATTTGATTACAGTTACATTGGATTAATTTATCATACGTTTGCAACAAAACATCTGGCACCCAAACGTGGTCAGGATTAACTGAGATACGTTTCAATCCACCATAGTCTTCTGGATTCCAAGCAAAATTTAAATCCTGCCATGCCTAAAGAATTTTTTTTTAATGTAAATAACCATTAATTTGTCGCTAATTCTTCAACTTACGTGAGCTAGCCAAGCACTGATATAAAGAACTTCTGTTTTAGCATCAAAACCCAAAATGTGTTGAACGAACAGATTTAACATGACGTTAGTTGTGTCATTGGTCGTTTGTTTTGGTCGTGTAAGTGCAGCGGTTTTTGACTTGGGCAATATGTCTTCTCTTAATTTTGCTTCATATTTGACCTGGTTCGAATTCAAGTTTGTACAGACGTCTACAAATAGCGACAATTGAATGCATTTTACGGTGGTACAACATAGTTTAAAAAATTTACCTCGAATTATTGAAGAAATTAGGAGAGATGAAAATATGAACACCCACTCCATTGCTTTTATTGTCACGAAAACGCCCCAATAAAAGCTCACATGCTATAGGCAGAAATAAAGCACCTGCTATTAATTTTTTATATATTTTTAGAAACGTATCCATTGAAGTTGAGTTCGGCAGGCAATTCACTTTTTTTGTATTTTGCTAATATTTTAAGCCGATTTTATTGCTAAAATTACAATTTATTTTATTAAGCGTAAAACAAGCCAATGAAAACTATTGATATGATGAAATATGCACAAAAACATATACGATCAATTCCACGAGCAATCGATGGCCACTGTGACGATAAAGGTTCTTGTGGTTGACAATTAGTATCTGTTGTCTGAAATAAAATATATAAATAAATAAATACTAGGATTTAGTATTTTGTTATACTTGTTCTGTTCGAACATTGGTTCCTAAAAACCGACAAAACAACGAATTTCCAGAGCGAATGATGAAATCTGGTGGGATTGATGTTTTGGTGCTCAAATTATTGGTAATAAGAGTAATGATCAATGACATTGTTCCGAAAACCAGCATAGATGCGCAGACACCAACTACAAGAATACAAATAAATGCAATTTTCAAACAGTTTTTTTCTGATTAATGCAGACCGTTCTTACGTATTGCAGGAACGTGAGAAGTAGTGTTGGGTAAAATCCATAGTAGATGACATATAATTATTACGAGAAGAAGGCAAATTGTTGCAGCTAAACCTGTTTTCCCAGAGTTATTTGGAGGTAGCCAGAATAGCGAGTTAGCCATAAACAGAATGGCAAAAAGTGGACACAGCAATGTGTAGTGATAAAAAGCAGTTTTGCGAACCAGTAGCAACTTGTATTGGAGCAGGAAGAAAGGTTCAGGACAGCAGGGATCCATTACAGTTACTATTTCTGCTGGAGTAATGTGCTCGTCCCATTCATTCACTTGAGCAATCTTGTCATCCATTAAATACTACATCAAAGTTGATTAAAGTAATACAGCAAAATATTGTATTTAAAATTGCATACTTTTGTTTTACTCGCGTTAAAAGTGGTGAGTTGAAGTGCGAATCCATGATGGGCCCAAGAACCGAAATTTAAGTTACAAGTGTGCTGGTCGTGAGGATAATGCCACATGTCGACTACGCAAGTTTGCTGAAGAGTAACTGGAGGGTTCCAAGTGACGAAACCCTTTGAAGAAACACTGGCTAAGCCTGGACCAGTGATTATAGTTTGGTCACTGTTTGTGTATGAAAATTAATTAAATTAATACACGTTTGGGTTAAAAAATTTAAAAATATCTGAAAAGAAAAAAAAAAAATTACCTAGAGAATAGAGTTATGTCTGGGGTCCACAGCCATTTTGGTGAAATTGACACTTTTTTAACGTTGCCGAATTCCGATTCATTCCATTTGAGACCTACATCGTTCCATTCCTTGAATAGAAGAGTTAATATGCAATAAATTTTAAAATTTAGGACAAGGAGACATGAAAATTGTTTTTATCTTGTCTGTGTGAAAAATATATTTTATTTTTGGCTTTACAAGACATTCAGAGATGATTAATAAAATAAAAGAATCCGAAGAACCCATTCTAAGGTTAAAAAAAAAAAACATGACTTTGCTTAATGTGCATTTTCACTTGCGATTTCTTTTTATAGCGTGCGATTTTTAGAAATCGCGCGCATATTTATTTTGCGGACAAATTAATGTTGAGCACTCAAGCAACCATTTTAAAAATGTAAGGAGCATGCCAGACATGCCAATTGCGTCTTCTCACATAAAAGTGGTAAAACGAGAGATTCATTGTCGAAGCCACGCGCACCGTGCGATTTTTAGAGTGGCGCCATAAAAACCGCAAAACGTGCAGCAAAGGTGGCGCCATCTACGTATCCTGACTGACATAAACTAAAAAAGGGGTAACTAGAAACTAGACGCTAATTAGTCCCTCTCGTGAACGAGTTTGAATACGTAATTAGCCCTGAATCTAGCAAGTCAAATTATATCTTGCAATTCATTAAATGCGATTCAAACTACAATTCAAACTGCGTATTTAAATGGGGAGACTTTAAAAAGAAATCTAAAAATATATTTTTAAAACTTATTAATTACATACCAATCGTATAACACCCTTGAAAAGCAATATCTGTTCTTTTTCGTCTAAACGAATTATATGAGTAACATCCAATGCCATCTTGACTTCAACCGGATGATTTCTTTGTGCTGCAGGAAGCGACTGCGCTGCAGCATCGCTTCTCTGGAACAAAATTTCTCTCACTCGATTTTCATGGTTCACTTGATAACAATCCACGTATTCTGTAAGAAATAATTTTGAAATCAACATTTTGTCTTTGTATTTTATATTTTTTTAAGTTTTTAAAACTAATGAAATGATGTTTTTACCTGGAATCCATTTCGAGAAAAATATCAACAAAATATAATTAGTACAAGATAATTGTCTAAATTTCATTTTTCAACCGTCGTCATGAAATCGTCTTATTCACTTCAACTCACCGTATGTGTAAAAAAAATCTTTTCGCAATTTATTAATAGCGTTTATTCGCACCAACTCATCCGGCAATTTGTAAGATTAGTCGTCCAATCCGGAGCAAAACTTCATTTGCTCGTCACCGTGCATCAAAACACAAAAAAAAACTTGACATTTGAAAATATTAAATCGCACAATATCTTAGTGTAATGCAGTGCTGCGTACTTTATTCACTTGTTTTTGTACGAAAAAGACACCAACTTGGATTTAATTTGCTAAAAAACACCGACTTTTATTTTCAATTTGTCTATTTGTGATTGAATTGAGTTCAGTTGATGAACGTAAGTAAAGCAAGATTGACAATAACATTTGTAATTTAGAATTCAATACAATTTTTCCCCCGACTTTTTATTAATCCAAAATTTACTTAAACATTGGCAAATATGAATAATTAAGCAGCTAAAACGGCGATTAAAATGGTAAAAATCACCACGTAGATAATAAAGAAAACTCGTTCCAAAATGCTCGCAAGGGTCGACCAATCCTGTTGATTTCTCGTTTCGAGCACCGAACGATTTGAATCAACAGCTGGTGTTGTTCCTTCCTTCGAGCCCACCTGTGGAACAACACAATTAAAACACATTTCAAATCACACGAGATTTCTCTACACACAGCACCTGAATTCTTGTTAGGCGAATGCAAAGCGCCGGAATGATCCAGCTATTAAAGAGTGACTTCAAAGATCGAGGAATTCTAGATTTATGTCGATGACTCGTCAAACTGAATGAAACCACAAACAATAAAAGCGACGTGCTGATTAATCCAGTGCACCCTGCACAAAATGCAACTGAAAGATTTTAAAAATAAAAACAAAATTTAGACCGCAATTAAACATAAAAACAACATATTTACCGATTTTCGGAATCCCGCTGCCATTGCGCGGTATCAGCCAATACATATAAAGATTTAAAAGCATTTGGTACAAGAAAAGGAAACACACAACCAATATTTTGTCCCCACATGTTGGCGGTAAACAGAACGTATAAAATAAAATGAACACCGGCAAAACACTGGGAACTATCACCGTATAGATGTAAGTTGTATGTGCCCTGTACACAGAAAAAAGTGTTACATTAAAAATATAATAAATTACACGTGTAAACTTTGTTCAATAACAAAAATGCAGTTAAACAGAGTTTAATTGAAGTTCCGCACGATCCTTGTGTACCTACTAAGCGTAAGATTAAAGAAAATGGTTGGGTACGGCTCCTTACAACACTCGTAATACTTTTGAACAATTGTTGCATTGGCCTTAACTACTTTCCATTCATTGTTTAATTGTTGGGATTGCAATCCTACCTAAAAATAAATGTAAAAATAAATTATTTTGATATTATTTATTTATTTATTTATTTACCATTTCAGCATCTTTTAAGAGGGATTTATTTGCGTAGAATACATTGGTAGTTTTAAGAACAGGTAGCAAACTCCATCCGTGATAGGTCCAAGAGCCATACACAATACTACACAGCTGTTGGTCGAATGGAAAATAAGTCAAATCAACATCGCACGTTGTATGTGTGGTGACAGGTGCAAGCCACATTACACGGCCGGAGTAATGCACTTTTAATAATGTGTTTGTGTAGAGATTGCTGGCTGAACTGTTGACGCTGCAATAATAGCGGGACAATGTCCAAATACAATGAATTACACGACGAAAACAGCACCTGGTTTTGTACCTGTTGTAAGGAATTATATCGGGTTTCCATAGCAATTCTGCAGGCACTTGGATCATTTCTAAACCTCCAAACGTTCTTGGGTTCCATCTCACTCTCGTGTCCATCCATTCCTACACGATTAATATCGATTAATGAACAATTCATGAGGAAAAGTAATTTGCATACACTTACAAACGACATTAAAGCATTTACGACCAACAGTTGGGATTTTTCGTCCTAAATTAATCACAAAAATAATAATTTTATGAAGTAATTTGAGTGCTTTTACCAAATCGATGATGTAATTGATAGCCATTTGCATGTAAACTTGAATTCGTTCTCCATGTGTGACTACGGGGCGTGAATGCGCTTCGACGGATGCTCTATTAGCAAATAATTCATCTCGAAGTTTTAACTCGTAGAGGCCAATTGGAAGTGTCGCACCTTAATGAATACATCTTTTTCAAGAGATGATGATACGACACTCGGTTTTTTTATTATTAATTACCTGCGACAGGTGTGTGAAATGTACACGTGTGGTAGATAAGAATCAATAGTAAGGCGGTAGCCATGATGGGACGACAACGGAAAGATGAATTAACTTCGTTTGTATTACAATTGGGGGGACCGTAAAGCGATGATTTTGAGATAAGTAAAGTATTAAGATGGTGTGCTATTATCTGATGTCACATCCTATGGGAATTAGGTATATCCGCTATATCTATTAGTGCAAGAATGAGACAAAATGTATTTTTTTTTTTATTAGTTTAGATTTTTGTTTATTGGTGTTTTAATTTGGTTAAACCGTTTAACACTTTGTTTAATCAGGTGAATTTTCATGTTAAAAAAAAAAAAAGGATATAAAGTGTATTTTCATCTTTAATCTTTACCAAATTAAATAACGTTTCATATGGACGATTAACTTTAAACTTCCGGTCTGTGTTCCATCAGTTACTTTGCTCATTCATCACTTGGATGTTGCACAATGACCAATTCATTTTCTTACTTCTTTCTCGTTTTAGTTTGGTGCAGCGAGTTTTATGTGGTTTTTGGTGAGTTATTGTCATTCTATCTTACACACATTATCGGAAGAAAATATGAACATGTTTAGCTGTTTATTGATAATAGTTTCTAGAAAATTTACTTCCTGTAAAAGAATTTTTAAATTTGTTGGTGAAATGCAGCGAAGCTCCAAGGGGCAAAAAATAAAGTTTTTAAAAAAAAAATCGAATTTTTTTTGGTTTCCGTTCGACGTAACAGGTACTGAGAATCGGGATTACGCGAATTACGAGTACAAACTACGCCAAGTCTTGCAAGGAAATAGAAAACCAATAGATTTACAACACAGACCGAGTTTATATTCCAACCAATCTACTCATGTGGAGCTCGGTATTTCAGTTATTGATATCATCGACTTCAGTGCCGAAACCAACACTTTAAGCGCAAACATCTGGATTCGACTTGTAAGCAGATTTAACTGCTTAATATCTATTCTAACCTTAAAATGAACCATTGTTTAACTGTTAATAGGTTTGGTACGATTATTCATTTCATTGGAACGAAGAAGATTACGGCGGAATTAACGTATTGCGCGTTCCAGTAGAGTACGTTTGGGTGCCAGATGTTCTACTAGAAAACAGGTGATCATCAAACCAGCTGATTTTTCGACAACTTAAAAACAATATTTATTTGTAACTTAGTGCGGACGCGTCGCTATCGGAACCGGGCCACTACCGCAGCAATATTCTTGCATATCCCAACGGTCAAATACTGTGGGTTCCAAGCGCCGTTCATACGATCAGCTGTGCGCTCAATCTGCACAAATTTCCTTTTGATTCTCACGTATGCACGTTCAATTTTCGCTCGTGGTCAATCGACGGAAAAATTCTGAAACTCGTCGAGTACAGTGGGGCTAAACACGTTAAGTGTATATTGATTTGTGTTTATTTATTCGGATTTATTCGAATGTGCCGGCATTTTGGTTTCACTTACAGGTGGATTTTTCTGACTTCTTCGAAGGTAATGAATGGGTAGTGGAAGATGCGTCTGACAAAGTTGTTTACAAAGATGGTGACAGAGGTGTGACTTTGAGTTTTGCAATCGCTTTGAAAAGGTGATTTATTTTAAATATTTATTTTTAAATGTGTGTGTTTTATTTCGGGTTTATTTGCAGACGCGCTTATTATTACATTTTGACGTTCATTATTCCTGTGTTGTTGTCGTGGGTTTTGATGTTGGTTATTTTCTGGTTCCCGTTTTCAAATCAACGTATTTTTCTTGCATCGCTAATTGTTGTTTACTTGGAAATTCTATTGCTTCAGTTGCGATGGAGTATTCCGAACAACGGTAGCGCTGTACCAATTATAGGTAAATGCAATGAATAGCAAAAATTGGAATAAAGCTAATTTTTTATTTTAATTATTTTTATTTTTTTATAGTTGTTATGTGCGGTCAGTCAATCATATTCGCTGCATTGTTACTCGTGTTTTCTGTATCATTGAAAGCTATGGTAAAAACAGCTTGTCCGCCACGATTGCCAATGAAATTAAAAACCGTATTGCACAGGTGGTTGAGTTGTGTGTTGTGTATAGAGCAAAACCGTATTCATGAGGTAAGTTTTGAAGATTGAATTTCTGTTAAAAAAAAAAAAAAAAAAAAAAAAATTTAGTTATATCAAATTGTATTTCTTTAAAAGGTCACATCAGGTGCACAATTGCTGAACAACAGCAGTGTGGAGTTGAATATTGATAAAGCTGACCAAAATGAAATTTGTTGCGACTGGGCACTTCTAATGGCCGTCTTAAATCGCCTCGTGTTTATCGTCTATTTTTTCTCGTTTATCACAATATTCTTAATCACAGTGCTGATAAATTAGATTAATGTAACTAGAGTTTCCATCATTTCATTGAAATACAAATTTAATAATTAGATATTAATGTATCCACGAAAAGAGCAAAGTTATAATAATTTTACTACTCCGCTAAGAAAATTAAAAAATAAAACTTTAATTGTTTTATGGCCAATAAATTAAGAAAATAAAATGCAATGAATGGCTTAATTATTGTTGATTTTTACCGTATTATTATTTTCATTGAATTGCACTTTATTTCTTCAATTTATGGCTCGTTACGGCTCATTATTTCATTTTACTATCTTTATCTTTTCACAAATCAATTTTTTTTATTAGATACGCTCAAACAATTGCGAGATTAAAGTTTACTTTCGGTTTGGATGTTGGTTTTAGAGTGATTACATGAACTTTAAAAACGAAACTTAGGATTTTATTTTTCTGTTGTGTAATAATTGCGACTGGTCCGTGAAAATGGAAGATGAGAGCAACAGTTTTGAAAGTGAACCTGATTTAGTTAATTGTCCTCACAAGAAAAAAGGCTGTGAATTTAAAGGAACAATTGATCAGCTTGAAGTATGTTTCGTAAAAGAAACCGATTTAGGTTTAGGCAATCAAATCTATATTTGTATTTGTATTAGGAACACATATTTATTTGTGAAAATACGCCGTACGTTTGTTCGCAAGGATGTGGTAAATTAATACCACCGAAATCGTGGGGGAACCATCAGAAAGAAGAATGTGATTGTCGGATTGAATATTGTGGTAACGTCGGTTGTTACGAGACTTTTTTACACAAGGATTTAGAAGTAGGGTTAAAATATATTTTCTTATTAAATAATTAGAATTTTATTTTTTATATTTATTTATGTAGGGACATAATAGTCAATGCGAGTTTTTCCGTGTTTCTTGTCTTTATAAATGTCAACTAATTGTTCCACGTTTTCAAGTAAGGAGTCACTGAAATTACTGAAATTCAATAACGTTCTGAAATTGAAATTTTTTAACAGATGAAATTTCATTTAAAAAAATGCGAAAATCGTGTTTTTAAGTGTGGTTTCCACACCATTGGTTGCACATATCAGGTTTAGTAAATTAGCTAAATTAATATTCAGTTTTTTTTTGTGATGGCATTAAAAAATCAACTGCTTTAATTAGGGTACCAGAAAAGAATTAGAAAACCATGAAAACAAAGCTGTCGGTCATCATTTAAGTATTCTAACTAAACAAGTGACCGATCAAAGTGTCATGATGAAGGTACATATAAAAAAAGAAATTTATAACTCGAAGATAAATTCGTGTCAAAAACATCTTTAGGAATTATGTGCAACTAACTGCATCGTTGGAAAGCAAATTAATCAAAATGAGAAAAATGTAACGTTTTTGGAGAGCAGAATCGATAAACTGGATTCAGATGTTTTGACAGAAGTATATACTGATTTATTGTTATTTTGTATTTAAAAAAAAAAAAAAATTCTCGTTATTTTTAATAAGTATGAAAAAAGGGAACACGATATAGCCATTAGAAATAAGCTCCAGGTTGAAATGAAAGAAATAAGTGAACGATTGAGTGCTATTGATTCCGCCGTGCATTCAGCTAAAGGTAGGCTTCACTGTAAATTAAAGTAAATAATAACTAATTGAGTTTTAATATCGAAATTGAAGAGGAGTGCACACAAGAAATAATGGCGAGTAATCAAATATTAACCGAAGTCGTATCGGAACAAAGTGAGTTTTAATTGACCCACGAGGGGATGTTCTAAACCTATGTATTTTACTCAGAAACTGTCAAAGAACAATTAATCTTGTTTGAACAACAGAATGAAGAATTATTGCAACTGAAATCAGATTTAAGTAAAAAATAAATTAAATAAATAAATAAACTCTTACAAAGAAATCAATAAAAAAAAAAAAATTATTTTAAAGATTGTCTTCAGGAAACATGTCAAGCTCATTCCGTTGAGTTAGAACAACAGCGCTGTAACATCGAGCAATGCAGAGAAGACAACTCTTATCCAATCGGAAGTAATTGATTATTTTTTATTTATTAATGTGTTAGTTTATCTTACCATGACTCCCAAGGTTCTTTAGACGATTCAACATCGTGTTATTACATTTGGAAACTGCAAGAATTTACACATGTCCAACAAACTACTACTAGTAGTAAAAATTACGTATTGAGTGATCCCTTTTACAGCAGCCAAGGTGGTTACAATTTGTGCTTGTGTGTGTGTCCAAAGGGCAACAACAGTGGTTCAGGCACTCACTTATCATGCTATCTGGTAGTCACTCAAGGCTCAATGGATCAAATTCTAAACTGGCCAATCCAGTGTAAAGTGTCGTTTACTCTATTCGATCAATTAGAGGGTAGAAATGACCGGGTAAAAGAATTTACAGTTTGCTTGACGAATCAAAATGATAAACACGACATGACTAATGAAAATGGTAGTAATAAAGTATTTCCTAGACCGAAATCCAATATGAATTTCGGTAGAGGAATTGCAAAATTCATTCGACTTAAGAAATTAAAACCTTTTTATTTAGTAAATGATACTTTATTCTTAAAGGCTGTTGTAGTTTTTTTCTAGAAATTATAAAAATGGTAAATTAAAGACAATTATCGCTCAGTACTGCATGACTTGTGTGTAACCTTTGAGTTCAACAGCTTGTTCGAAAGCAATAAATGTGCTTTGTTTTTAGAAGTGTTGTTTTGGGAGTTATTACGGCTTAACTCTTGGAGGCATAAGGGTAAAAGTATGTCGTTTTCGTATAAAGCCTTATGGATTTAGGGACAGTTTTCAGGTTCAATGGTGAAAGCGCCATAGCTGTATAGAGGGCACTAAATTCGGCATGTATTACATAACATCACCAAGCACCAATTTCCATTAAAAATCAATAATTTAAAATAAAAATACAACCTGAGGTGTGTACGCTGGGAGAGGTGATTAAACAATACTGTTTATTGGAAATATAATGTCAACGTCACAATGCTCTCATTGGCTAACACGAAATAACGTTTGGTGGACGTCCAATATTGAAAACCGTAACGTATACGTCCAACACCATAGTGGCATTCATTGGTGGCATTCATTGGTGGCATTCATTAGTGGCATTCATTGGTGGCATTCATTGGTGGCATTCATTGGTGGCATTCATTGGTGGCATTCAATCGTGTATAAATTGTGAAAAAATAGCATGTGGATTATTTCTACACGATTTCGTGTAGAAATAGCATGTGAGCTATTTCTACACGATTTCGTGTAGAAATAGCCACTTCGAATTTTTATTCAGTTGGAATTTTGGAATATGTCAACTGTTTTCGGCGTGATGAGTCTGGCAATAAAGACCGGCGCGGAAATGGGACCAATTTTTTTAAAAAAATTATTAAATTAAATACCGCGCGGAATTGGGACGGCGCGGAATAGGAACCCAAATAGCGTGGAGTAGGGACGCGCGGAATACGGACGCGCGGAATAGGCCTGACGTGGTTCTAACTAACCCAAATCAAGCCATTCCATCTACTTTGAACACATTTAACCTGAACTGAACACGACGACGGCAGCGTCCCTCTGGTGCGAGCAGTTGTCATTAGTCCCTTTTCAGCGGCAGTTGACAGACCATCCTATTTTATTGACTCTGGCTAAAGCTGTTAGTTGAAGTGCTTTTTACAAATATAGCGTCATATAATTTCAATTGTTCTAATTATTGCTACAAAGATGCTGTAGACATAACAACTCTTTTTTCTTTTTGCCATGAGGTCGCACTTTCTGCTTCCGTCCCAGTCCCTTCTGGGACTGCAGCGCTACCTAATGGCAGATGGCTGCGAAGGGTGTGTGCCAGTTGGACCAGTGATTGGCAATTGGTCATATTGTTATTTAGTAATTTGACTGAAACACTTTAAAGTAAACACCCTGTATAATTTGTGAATGATTTTTGGCGAAATTATTGAAACAAAAGTTCGATTCTCATAACATATTTTTTATTTTCATAAATTTAAATTTCTTTACAATAAAATTAAAATTTTTATTTCGGACCATTAATAGTTTTCCGAATTTGCTCGTAACACTTGTTGACTGAAGCAGCTTCATCAGGAAATACTGGCTATTGATATTTCTAAATTCAAATAAGGTAAATTTACATAAATAGAAATTTTGAAAAATCGAACCAAATAATTTACCTGTAATTTACGGAGAAACTTGAGTTTTAAAAAAGTTGTCTAACGCATGCTCGATTTCGGCCTCAGAGCTTGAGCACACACCTACAACCACCTTTAGCAACAATTCAAACAAAATGTGAACTGATTTGTTTTTAGTGAACTCGACGTATGCTTTCTGAAATTTTACAAATCAATTTTTAAAATTCTAGAAAAGATACGAAAGATATAGCATCACGCACGGATTTTACAAGCAGGTATACCTGGAAAGTTATACGAGGATCTACAGTATCACAATAGGTTTCCTAGAAATATTTAAGAATGGCGACTTATCAAATATCAGAAGTGAGTCAATCAATGCGATAATGTAATTTCGTTTTGTTGAACGATGCCAGCATTACAGCCACATAATTTAAAGGCCAACTAAAATTAATTTTTTTTGTTGGTTGAATTTTGTTCAAACAATTCTTTGACATAAACTTACAACTCTTCGTACTATCTGGGAATTTCGGATGTTTCTACGACATCGTGGCTTATTCGGGAAACTAAACAACACTTTCATTATATATCTCCCTCAAACCTGCCGACGGTTCAGTCTCAGCCTGCAGTTTCACACATGATTCAAATCATCTATTTGAAAACTGACTTAGTGCACCATAATGTTCAACGCAATATGGTTGAGACAGTTCATTATTAGTTGTACATAATGCCTGCAGTTTTTGCCTTTGCAGCGTAAATAGTAATTACTTTAGTACGGTATTAACTATTCCGATTTTAATAAGCCGTTTTTTTTATAAATTAAGCTCTTCTTAATACACACACATACACACCTATAGAAACCCAGCCACAAATCATGAAAATCAGCAGGGCCGGCCTTTCTCATGCAAAACGGGACCCAGTTGCTACCTTGTAGAAATTTCACTAACATTTTCTAAACAATTGACCAGCTTTGTTGTTTTTAGGAAGATTTATCTTTACTAAGCATTTTTTTTTTATATGAATATTTTTTGATAATCAGATATTCAATAAGCATTCTCATTAATTTTATAATGATTTTAACTATTTTTTAATAAACTGCTACACGCAGCTGTTTATTTACATCTGATGTCGCTCGATTAGGTACGAACAAATTACATAAACAAATGAATTACGTAGATTGTTATTTTGTTAAGAGCTTTAGTTTTGTGTGTGCTGATAATACAGCGGCAGTTTTCTCTGAGTTGATTAGATAGAACTGGCACCATCTACAGCTCCATGTGGTAAGATAAAATGAAAACGTCATCATAATAGCTTTCAAGTAGCACTTAATCTTATCATCGGTTTATTTAGTTATGTCGCTCTTAATGATATATGTGGTAATGAAAGTTTGAACACCAACCAATGTCGAAGTAAAAATCTTGAACATGAATAAAATTCAGTAACAGAAACATTTTACTCATTTTTTGTTCTATATCATGTGATCGAAGATGAAAAAGTATTTTTCTCGTGCAAAGTAATAACAAAAATATAACGAAGAGAAATTTAAGTGCAGGAAAACAGGAGATGGATTTTGGCAATAATATTGTAGATGTACCTGTCAAATAAATAAAAGATAACTGAACAACGGGTGGTCAATATTAAAAGTCATGTTTGTGGTGACCCAAATGGGCACCTCGTTCCACCTCAACTTTTTTTGGGAAACTCAAGATAAGTTTTCTCAAAATATGTATACCATTTTTACGTGTGTTTCAAAAAAACATTTGTGCTTTTATTCTGCTAAGAATTAATTATTATATCACTTATTTAACTAAGTGCTGGTACGTGTTGCAATCCTGCAAGCACAATTGGGGGAGCCCCTGCTATTCTCTCCTATCTGGAATTTCAGGGCAACCAACAGGTTGCCATGGGCTTTTGCTACTGTTGGTGATGTTTGCCCTAGCAATGCACGGTTGCTAGGCAAATACTCACAAATACACATGTTTCTTACTCATTTTAGGTGATGTTCAATTCAAATTTGTGACGATCTCGTTTTCGTCAAGAACGCAAAAGTTGCCACCAGAGCGCGCTTTTGGCGTTAAAAGCGCGAGATT
>JAQFXT010000766.1:0-25938 GCA_034683725.1 Strigamia crassipes | reverse complement strand
GTAATTACTGCTAGAAGTCGCGAACGTGCCTTCTGGTGGCAAACTTTCGTACTAATACGGTTTTTGAACCGTCACAAAACTAGTTGATATATATTGGTAAGAATATATCTGCTAGGAACCAGAAAACCAAGGTCAAACAAAATAGATATGAATATATTAGAGATAATATATTCTATTCATTACTCACATCAAGAACAACCAACACATGATATGACATAACTATAAATAGTTATGGCATATACATGCACAAGACAGCTATTTGTGACGGTGCAGAGAAGCCAGCCACACCCTTCGGATGTAAACAAAACTATAAAACCACACCCCAACGATGCTCCAGGACCTCAAGGACAATGACCAGATGCCATGACACGAGCCCAAGACGAAATAGACAAGGGTTTAGAGACCCCTATTCCCCCCTCTATTTAATCGCCATATTGTTAGCCCCCAATAAACGAGGTCACTGGAAAATATAGGTTAGCCACACATTCCAATGTATAGTTTTTAGTATAATATATATATTTAATATTGGCCATTTTTAGGCATAGTTGATGTATAAAGTTTAATTAATCAAGAGGAGTCAGCATACTTGTATAAGTACAAGTATGACTGCCCTCCAATAAATGTTATGTATTGAGAAATCAGTTCTACATGTTATTTATCTCCAAACACCAAAAGTTCACAAGCCATACATCTCACACCAGATTTATATTGATTGATATGATTACTTTATGACTAAAGTAATATACCAAAATAGTTAAACCGTCACACATTTATTGGCCTTCCCTGTATTGCATTATACAGTATATTCTTTTAGGAACTGATGTATTTCCTATGTTTTATTCGTGATTAGAATGTGGCTTTACAATCTGCGCACAATTTGTATTCACAATTTGAACTAAGCGCGATTTATTCAAGTTGCGCGCCTTGATGGCAATACTTTAAGTCCTTTGACGGAACGAGATTTGCATAAAAAGATGTGACAATGTCAATTCGGGATTAGATGGGGTGGATCTAAGAATACGTTCTGTTACGTACATAGACTATTTCGGTTACAAGACAATCAGTAAAATTGTCTTAGAGTAGTAACTATTGTGGTTACCTCAAGTTTACTTTGAGGTTGCACTACATTTCCCCTCATTATTCTGAAAATATAATATAAATATTGTATTATATTTATTCTTCAAAGTGTAAAATGCCTCGAGTGTGAGGGGATGGCACACGCCAGCTCCTTCCCTCCGCCAGATGTTTGCAGACATTGCAGCCTGCGAGCATCTTGAGCCCTGGCCACGGTGCAAACCTAACGAATTGCTTGCAATTGTTAGGCATGCACCAAGCCCCGGGAACACAATTTGCGCATTGTGCGCATGTGTCCCGAGTCAATTTTAGTGAGCCCAAAATATTTGGAGCTCACTCTTGACTTGAACTTCTAACACCCAGCTTCACAGCTTCTTGCTTTGCCAAAACTACAAACGTGAGATTGGGGATTTTTGTTAGAGATTTGAGAGTGCCTGCTGCAATTACAACAACTTGTAATTTCAGCTTTTCAACGTGTTTATTTCTTTGCCAAGTAGCTGAACATAGGTCAGCTAACTTGACAGCGAGGCACCAAGCCAGGAAGACCAACGGAGCGTTGAGACAACATGCCAGAACCTTCCACAACGGGAACCAACGGATCTCTTGACGACAAATCGTCGTCACTGCTTGAATTCTCGCCATATTTTACTCTTCGTATTTTCGCGCCTTTGCGCCATCTTTTGTATTTATTCCAAGCGTGTAATAAATACACCATTGTTCTGTTTTTACCAAAACTATTTGTTTTCTTATATCAACAAAATTACCCCTAGACATCACTGGCCAAGAGTTTAAGTCCGTTAAGGCATCTCAACGGCGTTAGTAATTAAGTTTTACCCTAATTTAGTTATTAACAACCCGAAACGCCGCACGTGGGGGCCTATCCGGGATATTCTTCAAATCGAAATTAAAGTTAACTTACTTTTCTTGTTTCCGTCTTTTCTTGCTTTCCTTTGTTGCGCTCATTTTTTTAACATAAGAGGCTAGGAAACCGCGAGGTTGTCCGCCGAGTAAAAAGAAGCGTACTGCAACGGCAACATCGGCAGTACAGCCAAATTTCCGATTGGATGATCCGCAATGGAAGATATTGTGTCGGAATGTGAAGGCGCCAAACAAACAAAAGATTTGGCCAACACTTCCATTCAGACTGAAACAATTCTTGATTTTCAGGCAGGTACATCACTGCCGCCACTTCCTTATGAGGAAGAAATGGAAAATTTGCCCGGACTTTAGAAACAAAGTCATCGAATCAATCTTCACCGAGAATCAGAATGATGGATGCACTTCGGAACCAAGCCAGACGTAGGGGCATTGTCGTAACTGATGACATGACTGTTGAAAAAATTTACAGTGCTATGGTTCAGTACAACAGCCACGAGCTGACCGAAGGTCTGCAGAGACAAGTGCAAAACATGCAAATGGAACAACGCCGTCAAACAGCGGAATTCCAAATGCAGCGAGCGGAAGATCTGCACCATCGCCTTGCGTTGGAAGCTAGACTCGCCGCAATAACTAATTCGAATGCCGAGAAAGAAAAAGACATTTGAAAATTAGAAGTTTCTCGCTTAGAGCTAGAAAGAACCAACCACAAATTTAAAGTGGCCAGTGACAACTTTGAAGCTGACCAACTTGAAATGGCTCGCTATGCACACAAATTGGAGCAACGCGAAAAAAAGCAACAAACTCAAGCAGCTCATTTGGCTAAACGAGAAAATGAGATCTTTGTTGCAAGACAACAGATGGTCATTCAAACTGGACAAGCCAGCTTAAATCAAGGTTTGAGAGCTCAACCCTCTCAACCCGAGCTACAAACTCAAATTTATGAAAATGAAATTTTGCGCGCTGACTTGTTACAAACACAGGAACAGTTGGAAGAAAGTCGTGTGCTCGTACAGACCATGTGCAACGCACGAACTTTCGTAACATCGCGACCTAAACCGTCGCAGTTGGCGAAAACACCTCCAACTGTGACCATCGAACCGACTGACTCTGAACAAGGAAGTCAATCAGGTGTATCAAGTGAGGACGATGCTAGTCATTCACACAAGCATCGTGTTAAACAAAAAAGAGCCTCGGAATCTAAAAAAGAACAAACTCCTAAAATACCGAGAAGTGGAAATCGCTTTTTTAACAACAGCGATCACTTAATGAGCTTATTGGATGAAAAGAACAGGCAGAGAGAATCTTTCTCACCTGGTAATGATCATCCGTCACCTAATAACTTGCATGAACAAACACACGGGAGTAATTCACAGAACTCAAGTGGAGGACATCCACCACCAAATGGAGAACCACCCGGAGGAGGAAATTCCCCAAGTGGAGGACCAGATGGAGGAGGTCCGGCAGGTGGAGTTTCGCCTGGAGAGGGAAGGAGACCACCCGACCCTGACCCTGGTGATCCACCTGATCCACCACCAAACTATTATTAATACCACTGATTTGGAACAATCCGAACAACCACGTAGAAGTAGGCAACGTAGTCGACAACGACCCGAGCCTACCAACAATTCACCAAATTTTGAAGACTTCATCAAAGAAGAAATTCGACAACAATTCGCTCGTCAAAATTCATCCACGCATTCGGAAATTATTTCTGATGCAACGGATATAGCACTCCTTAAAAAGATTGCTAATTTCACAACAAATAATTGGAATCACAATATTGTTGAGGAAAGAACAATTAAATGGGATAGGATAACACCTATTCTATTTAATGGCGAGTGGCAAGCCGGATCAACTTTCTTAAAAGAAATGTTGAGATTGTCGCGTCTACACAGTATCACATCGCGAGACGCTTTATTTAAATTAGTTCTGCGTGCTCTAATAGACCGAGCAGACACGTGGTTTTACTCGAAAAGATTCGCAGATTGGAACAATTTTGTTCATGAATTCATGACAGAATATGGAGAGTCCAATGAGGACTTGTTACAATTATGGGACCGTCTAGCGCAACGTCCAGGAGAAAATCCTAGGTTGTATTTGCGTAGAACGGAAGATCTTCTAACTCAATTACCCTACACCATGGGTGATATGGCAGTGGATTGTCAATTTCGTAAGGGTCTGACCGGCTACTCACAAAATATACTGTTAACGATGCACGCGCCTAACCCAGGTTCATTTGATGAACTTGCAAAATTCATGCGAGCAAATCAAATTTGCATCGACGACAAATACAAAGCATATTTGTCCAAAGAAGAAAAGGAAGCAATTTTTAAAAGACAAAAACATCTTAAAGAATTTGCAAGGGTTCACATTTTTCCCACACGCCATTGCTTCAACCTCCCTCAAACGAAGACTTTTTTGATGAACCTAAAAGTTCTCAAAAGAAAGAAGGTGATGTTAAAAATCCTCACTCTCTTCCTAAAAATGCAATGGCTCACAACGCTGAGCTAATGGAAACTTCTGAGCAAGAAACTGCTCAAGAAGAAGAAATAGAGTAAGATGTCAAAACCAAAATCAAAGGAGGCGAGGGTGATCTGATAGTTATGTTGGCTAAAAATAACCCGGTTACCGCCAAGTACAAGCCTCCAATGACACCTAAAAAAGTGTCATTTGACAAGTCTAAGTCAGACTCGACCAGGCGATCTACATCACCTGAAAGATCATCTGATCAGACGAAAAGAGATGAAAAGCGTACTAGATCTCCATCTCCGAAATCTAAGTCACCATCAACTGATCCGTGTAACAGATGCAAACAGCTGGGACACTGGGTCAGAGACTGTCCTCTACCGAAAGAGGAGGACAGCAAATCAACTTCAGAAATCGAAAAAGCTCTGAAACTTATTATGGAAACGTTCCGAAAAAACTTGTAGACGTGGAGTCATGCGGGCTGATAAGCTCCACGCTTAATTTGGAAAAGGCCACAATAACGGAATTGAATGAACTGCCTGCTATTCCACCAAAGAAATCAAAACCTTTGCGCATCTTGGAATGCAAAGTAGCAAACATTCATAGCAGTAATGAATTACCTGTTATGGAATTACTGACAGCAAAAGGACCAATTATCGGACTTTTAGATTCTGGAGCCAATCGAAGCTTCATGGCTAAATCCGTAGTTGAGTCTTTAGGTTTCCGAAGGGAAATTAAACGAAGTGAAACAGATGTTCGCGTAACCACTGCTTCCGAAGACGTAGCATCGGAAGGAACGCTACTCCTAACTTTAAGATGGCCGTATGGGACATTACGCCATTCGTTCATAGTAATTATGAACAAGTACCCAATGATTTTATTGGGCTGCGATTTCATGAATAAATTGAACATTCAGCCCAACTCAAGAACAATGTCTTGGAATTTTATAGCGCCTGACAGAAGACAACATGAAGCGCTCCTCTGCTCAGAACGGATGAATTCGGCAAAATCATTAGAAGATTCCAAGAAGAACACAAACATTGATGAGAAATTATTTTCATCTCAAGCCTCTCAATTGCCAACAATTGAGGAGAGTCACGTTGACAAGCTAGTAAGGGAAGCCAGTCTTTCTCCAACGCAAGCAACTGATCTCAAAAAAATGTTAGAAAAACACGAGAAAATAATTTCTAAATTGCCAGGGAGAATTCACCTAGCACAACACAAAATCAAATTGGACACTGATAAACCAATCAGAGTTCCATATAAAAGTTGCAATCTGCAAAAGAAAGAAATATTACGGCAACTCTGTCAAGATATGCTTGACAAGGGTTATGTTTCACACACTACTGGTGACTACGCTACAAGAATAGTGTTAGTCATGAGACCAGGTAGTGACCCCAGACTCTGTATTGACTATAGACCTCTCAATGCACACACTAAATACAACCCTCCGCAAATTCCGACAATCGAAGAAATATTGCGTGAGGTTGGACAATTTGAATGGGTATCTACCATTGACCTAACCAAAGGTTATTGGCAAGTAGAAATGAGACCTGAAGACAGAGAGAAAACTGCCTTCTGGAGTCCATTAGAAAGACTGATGTTTAACGTCATGCCTTTTGGATTAGTAAATGCGCCGACAACTTTTCAAGAATTAATTGAAAAAGTTCTAGGTGAAGCTTATCAAGATTTCTTGTGGGCTTACCTAGATGACATTGTGACGGTATCGAAAAAATTCAACGAACACATGTCACACTTAGAAATTGTACTTGACAAATTGGAAGGAGCCAATTTACACGTACATCCTGACAAATCTAAATTTTGCACGAAAAAACTACTTTTCCTCGGATACATATTAAGTATCCATGGCATCAGTGTCGACCCCAAAAAGGTCGCCGCTATTAAGGAAATGGCACCACTCACAAATTTGAAAGAACTTCAAAGATTTTTGGGTATGGTGAACTTTTTTCATCGATTATTGAAAAATTTGGCAGCAATGTCACAACCACTTCGGCCTTTACTAAAAAAGGATGCTAATTTTGACTGGCAAAAGTAACATCAAGCAGCTTTTGACCAGATAAAAGACGCCTTGACCAATGCAGAAACGATGGCCATGCCAGATCTGCACAAACCATTTATTGTCCACACAGACGCCAGTCTTATAGGAATTGGCGCTGTTTTGATGCAAAATAAAGAGATCGACGATCAAACCGTCGAAGCTCCATGTTTATACAGAAGCAGAAGTCTACAACCTGCAGAAATGAATTACAGCGCGACTGAGCTTGAATGCTTAGTTGTAGTTTAGGGATTACGCAAATTCAGGCCATACCTTGAATTTACAACGTTCACCGTTCAAACTGATCATCAGGCATTAAAATGGCTGATGCATTTGGATGAACCAACAGGCAGACTAGCGTGTTGGCAAATGGAGCTAATGCGCTACACATTTGAAATTCAGTACATTAAAGGTCCACTTAATGTATTAGCTGATGCCCTATCACGAGCACCTGTTCATGAACCAGAAGATCCCGAAGATGATGGCGACAACAATGATTTGTTATTCTACTGCCCTTCCAGATTCAAAGACTGGCAAATGAAAAAACCAAACGAGGTAACAACCTCGAAAACATCTGACAATGTTGAAGAGAAATTCATCAATTATTGGACCAACATGTACGACCCTTCAGACACTCCAGACGAAGATCTAAGAGCTCTCATGGCGAATGAATTTCAAACGCCCTCATTAAACGTTCTAATTCAAGCTTTCATGACAAAAGTCGCGAAACACCGACTCGCAAAGACATTATTAGTGCTCAAAAGGCCGATAAAGAATGTCAATTAAAGAGAAATTTCCTGATAAACAAGGAATATCCACCTGAAAGTTTCACCAAGAAAGAGAAAGCCAGTTATAGAAAACTAGCAACCTCTTACCTGATTGAACAAGACCTACTTCTCCAATTCCATCCGACCACGTCAGACAAATTAGGAGATGGAGGTAGAGCTTTAAAAGTTGTAATACCAAAGCACTTGGTGTACAAAATTATTTGGTTGATGCATGGACATCCATTATCTGGACATCTAGGAATCACCAGAACATTATATCGCGCTCGACGTATTTATATGTGGAGAGGCATGAAACGAGACATAACACGTTTCATTCGACACTGTCAAAGATGTCAGGCTTGTAAGCCTAAGACAAAGCCACAAATTGAAGTCGCACAAATGGGACCATATAGTCCATTTGATTGTCTAAGTGTTGACTTAACTGGGCCGAAACCCCGTATTACAAAAGGGAATACGGAAATTTTAGTCATATTGGATGTCGCAACACATTGGCCGGAATTATTTCCTATGAATAATCCGACAGCAACAAAAGTTGCTAATTGCATTTATCATCTGTCATTAAATTTCGGTTTTCCTCGAAAAATAATTTCAGACAACGGTCCTCAATTTAGGGCCCAAGTTTACAAAGAATTTTGTAAAAAATTTGACATGACGCCAACTCCAACGTCAACCTATCATCCACAGGCAAATCCTGGCGAAAGAGTAAATCGAGATATTAAATATATTATTGCGATATACACGGATATTCATTCCCAATGGGATGAATATATAAGAGAATTTGCATTCAGTTTCAGAACTACTGTGACTAGAAGAAGAGATTTTTCTCCTGCATATTTAAACTTTTGCAGAGAGTTAAGAATGCTTTGGGATCCTAGAGTTCCTGATGGAATCTTAACAATCAACCCAAAAAATCCACATTTATACGTGCTCGACGAAGCAGCTCCCGACGATCCGCGAGTTGCTCGTCAACAGCCAGCGCTGCCTCGCAGCAGTCTTCAAGGAACGAAGACAGTGATGTCACCACCGACGAGAACAACTTTGTCGGCGCCAAAACTCTTCGGCCACAGCCACCGCCTGCCTTCCAGCAGGTGATGCCATTTGATGCCATTTGCTGCCATTTGCATGTCGCCCACTAACGGGTGATATTCAAAAGGACTGGTCAGTGTCGACACCAGGATTGCCGCCGTATACGTGCTGTATACAGGCGCCCATCACCCCACCAGCCAGCTTAAGAGCCAATTTTTACGCTGAGTGGCGGAAGTTCGAGAATTTCCCTCTCGAAGCGCAGCAGATGCTGCTGCAAAAACTGGACTTGTACCAGCAAGCACAAGTTTCAGAGGCCATTAAGAGTTGGCAGCGAGCAGCTTATGAGCTGCGCACGGAGATTTCTTTGTCCATCTCTGACGAATTCCTCCAGCGCTTGCAGCGCAAGTTGGTCGACGGGCTCGAACGGATTTTATTTCCGGGCGTGTTCGCGACTGATCGACAGGCACTTGCGGCGGCCACATATTTGTAGACCGCCCCCATGACTTTGCCCAGGACGCTACTTGCATCCTGGATGTCGATAATGCTGGATCCACCAGCAGTCAGGTTAGACTTAGTCCAACAAGTCTTCGCCACTGGCGAAAAACCAGCGCAAACTTCCATTTGTCTGAGGTGCGAATGGGAGAAACAGAAAATAGTTAATCAACTACAGCGCCTCACGGCTCGACCAGCCGGAGCACCCGCCGGGCCATGGACCTTCAACAACGAGGCCATCGCCAATACTGCAATGTACAACCTAACGCACGGGGCCGCACTCTGTGAGTCGGCACCCGTAACTACGGAAGAGGAGACGTCCTGCACATCTGCATCAAGCTCCGCTAGTTTTGGTGACACCCGCCACAAAACGAAATTGACAAAAAAGGCTCGATCGCGCCCGAGGAACCGACAATCTTCGTTGCCACTTCCTCCGCCGCCACCGTCAACACCGCCGCCGGCAGAGAAGTCGTTGCAGCCCGCGACAACCCCTCCTGCCATGGAAGTGTTGCAGCCAGCGACATCGCCACCTCCACCTGTCGTTGAGGAGCCACGACCAGCGACGCCAACACCCGTGCTTGAAGATCCAACCCCAAGCACCAGTGAGGACCAGGCCCTGACCGCGTACCAGCGATTGAGGGCAGTGTACCCTTACTTTAGTTGCACCATCGCAACTAAAACCTTATTAAATCATAGCAGCAACCTCTGCGAAAAGGTGCTGACTTGGCTGGAGGAACACATTTGTCTCCGAGATTCGTTTGTGATCCACCAACGACTGATTCGTGCTCGAATTGAGCCAAAGGAGGTCCGCGAATTTCTGGACATGGGATTCGCAACCGCCTAGAATTCCAAACTCATCCAGTCCGTGTGGTTGCACGTCAACCCCGGACTGAGTTCTGGCCCGTGCATAGGGATGTCCCTATGCATGGTAAACGAGCGTCCCAATCCATGGGACGACACGACGGACATGCTGCTTTCACTCGCAGCCATGACTGCAGCTCATACTGAACCCGCTAATTGTAAGTTCAGCCCCGCTTAAATGTGCGGGTAATAGGGATAACAAAAAGTCAGTTAAGTGGTCGGGGCAATAGACTGGATCTTTTTCCCCAAGTTGCCAATTGCGATAGGCTTCCACTCCATTTTACAAGTAGAAACATTTCGAATACTAAGTGTTTTAGTAATCCTAAATAGGTTTATTTCAAAGTGCAGCGTGGTCTCAATTCGGACGAATTGAACAAAGCGCGCACGTGGAGTAGAATTGAACAAAGCGCGCACGTGGAGTAGAATTGAATAAATTCAACAACTACAAACAACATAAAGTAGCGTATTAAATCAAGTATGATTTAACTTCTAGTTTCAGCTAAAACTAGAGAAAAACCCACCCTTTTTTACTAGTAAATATGAGAAATTTTACTTGGGCTGAATCTAATTATTCCAATAGAAATAAGTTAGATTCCTTTTCACAGGAAATTTCTTTACCGCGATGGTAAAGATATTGTGGCAATGCAATCAAGTCGGCCAAATACTCCCCGGTTCCTGGGACTTGTGAAGAGTCGCCCCAATCTTGCAGTACACACACGGAACCGGACAAACAAACAATTACAACGGAAAACAACACGTCTTGATGCGCATTGATCCAAAACAATGAAAGGAATAGTCGTAATTATTATTCAGTCTCTATATTATTTGTAATTCGTTAGTTTATATAGAGCTTCGAGCTCTACTTGTTAGTTTAGACTTAGTTTAAATGCCAAATGTAGACCTAATCTTTATATAAGTGCTATTATTATTGCCAGGGGTAATTCATGTGGAATTTACCCCTTTCAGTCAATAAATTATGTATATGTTTTGGTCAAATATCTTGTCTTGTTCTATTTATCTCACTCACACTTACGCAAGCCCGATATCTCAGCTTTTGTTTAATGGTCAGTTATGGTCATCTGAGGTTTTGGTCTTGTGAACAAAACTCCCTGAAGCGGTATTTCTAAAGAAATAGCCCAACCCAGGTTGACATCTTGTGTGGTGGACATTTTTGTCCACCTTTGCATCGGACAGCGCGTTTAATGTTAATATGATCTCATCCACACTTTGTGACGATGTCAACCTGGGGTAGGTATTTCAGAGGAAATAACACCTCAGGCGGGTTGAGTTCACAAGACCAAAACCTCAACTGACCATTAAATAATTGTTGAGATATTGGGCTTGCGTAAATGTGATAGAGATAAATAAATACAGACACCATATTTTATCAAAATATATACAAGTTTATTGTCTAAAAGGGGGAAATTCTACAAGAATTACCCCTGGCAATAATAAAACACTTATACATAGAACTAGGCCTACATTTGGCGTTCAAGACTAAAACTAACAATTAGAGCTCGAAGCTCTCTATAAACTAACAAAAGAAATAACAATATAAAGTATTCTTTATATTTACTGTACTCGGATCGCTGTATTCCTCCTGGATTGTTGCTTTATCGCATCGCATCGGGTTATGTTGGAATCGTTCGTCCTACGCCATTGTATCAGTCCACGTGGTCCACGTACTGCAAGACTGGGGCAACTCCTAGAATCCTCGCGATTCGGAAAGTAAATGGCCGGCTTTCCTATATTGCCACAATACCTTTACCAACTGGTAAGGGAATTTCCTGTAAATGGTGAGTCTAATTTATTCCTTTTGGAACAAATAGATTCGATCAACTGATTATTTTTTCCTCTCCAGTTTCAGCCGAAATTGGAAGTTAAATCAATTCTGATTTAACACGCAACATCTAGTTGGTCTAATTGTTGGATTTCTACCATCCAACTACACGCGCGTAATCGTGGATTTCTTCAATCCAACTACACGTCTTTTCTGGATTCACTTCTCCCGAATTGAATTATCGAGATATAAAAGTATTTATATCTTTACCTGTAACAATTGAAGTGGTAGCCTATCGCAATTGGCGACTTGGGGAAAAGGAACCTGTCCATTGCCCCGACCACTTAACTGACTTTTTGTTATCCCTATTACCCGCACATTTAAGCGGGGCTGAACTTACGATTAGCGGGTTCAGTACGAGCGTGTGACATTAAGCGAATCTTGTCACTTCACTCGTGGTACATGTGCGGCGGCTAGGCCGCCACCTACCACAGAGGATATTTTGAGAGCCGGGTGAGTCCTGGAACCATGCACTTAGCCCATACATTAATAATAATGCGACTTGTAATTTTCAATATAAATTTCCAATAAACAAGCCAACTTTTCTGAAGAGACCTGGTCTTATATACCCAGACCAGATTCAAGGATTACCTCTAATCCTCCAATAGGGGTGATTCCTGCTGGAATCCCCCACTCATGGAATTAGAAGAGGTGGGAGATTAGAGGTCAGGTGACTTTTACATCCCCCCTTGGTGACGTCATAGGGGGAAATACCTATTTTCCCCCCTAGTTATTTTACTTTGCATTATTAAGTATTATTGTGAATTCAGTTGAATTCACTTGTGTTTTACTAAGTTATCATCATTTTAACTACAAGAAATAGTTATTTCTTATACACGATAATATATATATATTATTATAACTTATATTTCGCGCGTTTTGAACGTGGCGCCATCTAGTGACAATAATTGTAACCGTACTCCAATCTCATATTGTCACAACTTTACTTAAATGTAATAGATAATTATGATCTCATTTTGCCTAAGAGTGTAATTAAAACTTTCTTTTGTCGACGCTAACGAAAAGTGGGTTAAAGTGGTCAAGATAGCCAAATAAATAGACAAGAAAAGACAGGATTTTTTTTTTAAGTCATTAGATTGGTTTCCATGACGGGCCCCTACTTTACCTAATTATTTATTCACAACAGACAGGTTATAAGTATTAATTAAATCTGGATAGATCTAATTTTGAAGCATGGACAAAATTTCCTTACCAAATAGTAATATTATTGTGGCAATGCAGAAAGTTGCAAAGATTCAATTATGGCAACCAGAAGTGCAACAAAGGAACCATGTGGACCCGAAAAATAGCCAGAAAGCAATAAAACAACAACCCCGATGCGAACACCGATCGATTGACGTCGTAAGTATTATTGGAAAATTGCTTGTTTTATTTGCTTATTTGTTTAAAGTGAAGAACTTTGAGTTTTTAATTGTTAGTCGTAATAATAATAATAGCCATTTGCAGCATAGTTTATGTTTAGAATTAATTATTTTATATTGTCGGGGATAATTCATGCCTGAATTTATCTCCTTAAGACAATAAATTGTGCATATGTTTTGATAATTTTATGTTCTATTTAATTATCTCATCGATCACTTATGCAAGTAAAATCTCTCAACTTTTGGTTTAAAATGTCTAGTTTTTGTATTGTAAACTTAACCCCTTGAAATGGTATTTCTTCCCATATACCCACCACAGGTCAACATTGGCACAGATATAATAGCATTACCACTTAAGTAAGTTGGATCACGCCAAGTTTAGTTTAGTTTATCTAGTTACATGACAACTAAGTTTGCATTTGAGGCGGATCGAGTCGGATCTGAGCCAATCCGTATCTGATACAAAGACTTAATGAATTATTATTTATTAAATTGAAATTGACATCAATTAACAATTAACAATTACCTTATTCCCCATATTTGCTATTAGAATAAAAAATTTCTTACTTGAGAAATGAATAGTTGTTAGTAAAAACAGCATATAACCAATTGATGAAAACATTTTGATTGCCGCTACCTTAATTCTAATGTAGTAGCAATCAACTGGATTGCTCTAATCGCTGCTTCATTTATAGTTTCACACATCCTGGTGTTAAAATATTATTAATTATACAAAACTCAGGTTTTGTTTTACAATTTAAAAAATGTTTGTTAACACCACAAGAAAAACCATCTTTACTGTATTGTTAGCCCTAAACAATAGAGTTAGAGGGTTGGCTGCATGTAAACCCAAGGCCAGGGTGAGATAAAGTATTTGTTCTGCGATAAGTTTAATTGTCTTTTTTTTCTTTCACAATTCACAGGATGCCATGCTCAGGTATGAGCATGATACATCAGTGAGAATACAGTGACACAACTTTATCTAACGATGAGGATCTGCTGGATTTATTACAATATAAGATATTTTATTTAAGTTGCAATAGCTTCAGATTAGGTAGAATTTAGGAATTTTACCCCCCTGTTAGGGCAAGGTAAGTGGGCAAGCTGTCTACTGCAAGTCACCCCACCAGTTGGGTGCGACCAGGCTAACCTCAATGTATCTCTTCGGAGAAGGAACGTAGCGGGAAGGGGGCCAGGGTACGTCTGGAAAGTAGGTGCAAGCAAGGAAGTTAAATAACCAGTATGGAGCTTGCACGTTTCGTGGATTGGCACGTTTTGTGGATTGGCACGTTTTGTGGCACTGGACAGTGACGACTCAGATATGGAGGACACTGTTGGAGTAGTCACGCCGCTGGCAGCTGTTACACTGACAAAGTTAACACCATCAGTGAAGTCAAGCAGTACCAGTGCAGTGGTGATGGCGGAAGCGGCACAGACATTTACCGCGCATATTCTGTCTGTTACGGGGAGAACGGCAACAGAATGGATGCTATGAATAGAGCAATTTAGTTTTTTGGCCAAACTATTAATTTGACCAGGACAAGAAAGATTTAAAAATGTTTTTGGTCGCATCCGTGGAGACAAACACTCATGCTTCTGCTGCACATGTTACTTGTACCAGAAAAGATCAAGAATCGGGACTACGGGGAGATTATAGGGAAGATCCAGGTCTATTTTAGCCCACTGGTACCACCAGTGATAATGAGACATCGGTTGCGCAAGAGGCTGCAACAAACGGGTAAATCGGTGGCCACTTGTGTTGCAGTTTTGCATGGGACGGAGGAAAAAGGCGAATATGGTGATTCCTAACAAGTGGATGGTGCTGTCATGGAACAACTGATAGACGGACTGGGAGATGTGGCTGCTACACAGCAAATTCTCATAGAAAGGTTGTTAACCTTGACAAAGGTGGTGGAAATAGCCATTGCATTTGAAGGTGCAGTAGCAGATGTGGCGGATATTCAAGCCACAGGATGCTACAGCATGAAAAGCCCAGTGGACAGGTCATTACCAATGGTCCCAGCAAGCATGGTGGCACACAGTTCACAAATGCTCGCGGCTAATGTGTATACCAAAAGATTTGCATTGCTGCAAAGGACTTTTGCAAGGATGGCGTCTAATCTTGGAGAGGGCGTAGGACCAAGCGCAAATGGATTAAGAGCAAAAACGTGCTTTTCGCGCTTATTACTATTGCGCTAAACGCGAAATTCCATTTTCACGCTTATTCCTATTGTGGTGACTTCGTACTTTCGTTTTCGCACTTAACCCTAATGCGCTAAGCATAAAATTCCGTTTTCGCGCATATTCCTATCCTAACAATGCCTAACAAGGGCGTAATTATCCAGGTGTAGGAACTGTGTGTTTTCATGGATTTTATTGATCCAGTTCAAGTGCGTGCGTGAATGTTTGAGCTCTACAAATACAGATCCAATGCTTTCAATTTTTCTTTGCTATGGAATTAAACTGTATGAAAACCACTGACATTATTTTTATTTTTGCAGACAATTTTAACATGGATTCATTGATTTCCACACCCCGGGCAAGGTGCGAGGATGCGTGAAGCATCTTGCGTCGAGTTCACTTTTGGATTGTAATTGCGTTCACACACCGTGTGCGCACATACAGCAACATGGGACTGATTAGCAAGTGTTTTTCCTTGCGTCTGTCTCTTGTTCTTTTTATTACCCAATTTCTTAATACTAGTTTTTTGTGAAACTCTGTATAGTGTTAAGTTTTTGGTGTGGGTCGCGCTGTAGCAGCTAGTTTTACCAGATTTGGATCTGTGAAGATTTGTTTTCTCACATTTTTGAATTCTGGTCTTTGGCCATAGCATTTGACTGTCGTATTGATTTTTGTGTATTATTTCCGCATTAGGCAGTTGTAATACAAGGTCAATCGAGCTTGCTAATAGATATCCGAAAGCTATAGAGCTGATTGTTCCCGGTTGATCTAGTGTTTAGTTGCGGCTCACGAGGAGTCGATTGCCCCTTTTGACACATTCCACATCAAACATTGATTTTATTTTATTTTGATTATTAAACTGCAACCAATTCTGTGTTTGGAAACGACTGCTCCACAATACTGCTATGTCAGACAAGGCTTCGTCTTCTCACTATGTGACCAATCGGCTCAATGCAAATAATCGGCTACAAGTTTGCAGTCGTCCGGTTCCAGTTCTTCAAAGAATACACGGCCCCTTGCCCAGGTGAAATTGTTAGACTTCTCTTTTTCTGCAAACAACTGTCTTGACTTGTTGCTACTGGAAATGTGATGTTGCACTTCTTCAAAATAATGAGCAAAAATAGATTGTCCTAGCTTTGACTATTATAGATGAACCCTTAGTTAGAATATGAAGAACTAAAATTAGGCCTATTTGGACTTTGACCTTGGAGACAATGTCACTCAGTTGACTTTGAACTGTAAATAGTAAATAGCTAGAATGCATCAAATAAACACATACACTATACATTACTTATTTTAACAACATAGATTCCATGTTATATATAATATAAAAGGGAAAAACAATTATTAAACCTATGAATCTTTACATTTGATTTTATATGATATAAGTAAGATAGAATATAGTAAATTATTATTATTACACTGTATAACAAATGAACTAAACCATTTCACTTTAGATAAATGACAATATGAATTTGGATGATTGAACAACTGGACATTTACATTCCAACAGAAATGTTACAACTGTAGCGAGATGGGGCACTACGCAAACAAGTGTTCCAAACCAAAAGTGCAAGATGCAGCTCCTGCACAGTCTTCCAATCGTGGGGGTCAACAATCCACCTCTCGCAATCAGCAACGTGGACGTGGTGCAGTGCAGCCCGCTCCCTTTACGTCTTTTCCTTCAACCAGACATGCTTCAGAATTTTTGTTTTTTGTGCGGTCAGAGTGCCTTTCGACCAGTGAATAACTTTGCTATTCTACTTGGCGAAGGAAAGTCTGAGGTAGCCGATATTGGGGATATGAAGTTGCGAATTGGTCGTGGCAATGACACAGATTTTTCTGTTGTCTTACGCAATGTGCTATTTGCCCCCGCCTTTGGTCGAGACCTTATTTCACTTCCAAAAGTTGATCGCGTTGGTCTGTGTTTCTCCGCCATTAATGACAAATTAATCATTTCTAGTTCGGCAGATAAAACCAAACAATTTCGTTTGCATGCGACATTAAGAGACGACGATTTGTATGTCTTCTCTAATGTATTACCTTCTACTGCTGCTTTTGCAGCGCCGGCACTCTTGTTGCCTGAAGCAACACCAAGTGTAACACCCGAACAGGTAACTTATGCCTCGATTTTAAAACAATCCCAGCATAAGTCTCTGAACGCAAAAGTTCAATTTGCGGAGAACCCTGTTTCTCACACCTATCCTTCTTCACACCTCGTAGAGAAATTGTCAGATTTGGAGAAATGGCTCTGGAGGTTTTGACATTTTAATGCTGATGGCTTGAAATTCTTGGCAAAATCTCCGGACGCTTAGAGAATTGATCATTTTGATAATTCCGCGTTATTGGCATGTGCCATGTGTGCACGCTCCAAATCCACCTGTGCCTCTTTTAAAGGCGGTTGTGGAATTAATACAAAGAAGTCACTGGATTTGCTCCATATTGTTACGCGTCCAGGCCGCCCCGTTAGCCAGCGGGCCGTTTTACGCTATGTTAAAGAACATTAGTTCATAAACCCCTCAATGGATGGTGTTAGCTTCTTAAAGCATAAATGATGATGATTTGGAATGGTTTACTTCATCAGAGATAAAACAAAAGTTTACCTCTTTGACAAAAGCTTAAGCTAGAGGGGTTTTCTTTCGGGCTATGACTCAATAACATGCTAAGGATGTGGCTTGTACAGCCGGCTCGCTAAGAGTCTTGCTTAAGACCTCATACCTATTTTGACTTAATTTAAGATAGAATCCAAGTTGTCTTGCCATATGAATTGTTAAATTTATAATTTTTATGTTATAGAATTTAAGCATTTGAATTGAATTGATTTGTCATTGACTTGATTTATAAACTCAGAGAATTTATCCATCTAGAATAAATAGAATTGTTATATTTTGAATAGAAAATTTGAATCACATTTATTTCTCCTTTCTCTATTACAGACTAATTCAGTCTGATTTGAAATGTGTGTCATCACATGCCCTCACACACGTAACACTATGCCTTGTTGCAATCTATTGTTGAAAAAAAATTATCCCCAGCTAGCTTTACAGTGACATCGGCAAACAAAGGCAGCGGATAGGTGTTGGGCAGCACCGCCCTGTTGATCGTGCGGTTGTAGCAGCCGGCCAATTTAATGCTGTCATCAGATTACACCACGTGCGTTATGGGCGTGGCACATGCAGACTGCACAACCGGGGTGATAATTCCTTTACGACACCAGCCGCTGTAATTCCTTCTCGACCCGGGACTTCATCGCCAAAAAAAAATGGATAAGCTTTGAAATAAATGGGAGATAAGTCTTTATTCACCGCAATGTGTACAGTAGAAAGAGAGTATCGTCCGACTTCCTCGTGAAACATGTTGCAGTGTTTCTCCAACAGCGCCTGGAGTGCCGGAGATCCTGTCGCATCCACTGGTGATTTCTGAGCAGCGTTGGTTTACTTGTTGACCGGCGCAAGCTGCACGATGCTAACTTCTGGCGTCTCGTCCGACCGCACCGTGTGTACCACGGCTCCCAATAATTCTCCGGTTTTCGACAGCAATCTGAACGCCTGGAGCCAGTCGTGGCCAAGCAGTAGCATTGCCTCGTCAGTTGCAACGTACAACGACAGACTGTAACCTTTGCGGTTGTGCAACACGAGAACTTTGCAGACGCCTTCCATCGGCAATCTGTGTTCATTTATGAGAAAAGGCTGCCAAAAGAATTGTGTAAAAAATTACAGGTACGTTGCCTTGTTAATTATAGTCGCCTCTGCCTCGGTGTCCACCACCATCCAGAGTGCAGTTGCACCCATCTGAATCTCCAAAATGAGCAGTTTCACGCGCTCAATTGTGGTGGAGTGTATCTGGTCGCTTGCCGTCATGTGATTATTGTAATAAGACAACTCTTCCTTCGCGTCCACGGTGTGGTGTGGCGAAAATCTGGTACCTGCTGCTGACAAGCAAGCAGGTTTTATATGTCTATCCTTGTTGCAGCCATTGCAGTGGGCGTTGCGGTAGCGGCAATAGTCTCTCCGATGACCGGTAGAGCCGCAAGAAAAACATTTTTTTGCTCCCGATGACGTGTTACAAAGTTTTGGCGGGCTGCCGGCGTCCTCGGGACTCTTGTGGCCTCTTGCGAATCGCTTTCGATTATTTGTTGGATGCTGCTCAAACACCTTGTGAGTTGCAGACGATTTGCCTCTAGGTGAAACCTAGTGAAGCCCTTCATTGTGGTCTCCATGATGATCGCCATCTGTACTACCTTTGTATAATCAGCGTCCCCCTGCGTAATCAGAGCCCGTTAGATTGGTTCTGATAGCATACCAGAAACAAAGCGATCGCACAAATGGATAGGTAGGCCTTCACTGTACTTGCAATATTGGGTGAGTTTTGCAAGAGCCAGCGCGTATTCGGCCACAGACTCGGTTTGCAGCTGCACGCGCTGCTGGAACTTGACGCATTCTGCCAATAAAAGTGGTTTGGGATTAGTAAAGGCAGTTAATAATCTGGTGAGCTCCTCGAAGGTCTTCATTGTCGGTTTTTGAGGGAGAGCCAGATCCGCGAGACGTTCGTACGTCTCCTCTCCAACGCTGGAAATCAGCACGGCCACTTTCTATTTTGTCGTCAACGATGTCCACGCACAAAAAGAAACTTTGCATGCGAGCGACATAATGCGCCCAATTGTGGGCTGGATTGAATTCGGCAAACACTCCCGGTGGTGCAGCCATTATTTGACGTTGGTCGCTGCAGAATTTTAGTAATTGCACGCAAAAAAAATTCAATAAAACAAAAAAGTAATTTTTAGGCCTAACGCACGGTTCCGCTTGGTTAAAAATCCGAAAATTGAGAAAAAACACTCAAAAACTTCATAAATTTTGCACAAAAGTTTGTAGTTACGCTAGTAGGATCAAATCATCATCATCATCTCTCGTCGCCAATTTGCTGTGCTTGATAGCAAAGTTCAGTTTACGAAAGAAAGATGCACACATGGACCAACATGCAAATTAGATAAAATTACACTGATTCTTTATTCATTGTCGCTAGGTGATGCTGACATTGCAGCGTCATGAATTAGATGGCAATTAGGACATTGAAGTGGACACTCCACTCATTACTTCAAAATTTGGAGTCGACTGATTTATTGTATCAAATTGACGCTGCACGTAACCAAGTCTCGTGCTTGGTTACAATTAGTTTGATTACGTTAACTATATACGTGCATTATTGTTTAACATTGATTGTTGATTTTGACATGGGATGTAAATATACAACAGTCTGAAATATTTAAACCGGTTTAATCACAACCTAAAACACTCTTCAAATGCAGCTACTGTATTGTAAGAAACCGTTTAAAATATTCTAATAAGTCTGTAAAGCTGTCAGGCAAAAAATACATGGTAATTTGTTCGCCAAAAATCCATCTATTTTGAGTCCACACTTGATCAAAATATTTTTAACCGTGATAAATGTCTAAAATTCACTAGGAAGTATTTTTATCTTGAATGAAATGTAAAAAGCTAAAATAATCATAAATTTAGATGCAGCAGTTTGGATTGTTGAGGAAAGTCCAATGATTTCTCTTGCAACCACTGTTTTACACGGCGTTGAATGTATCATGGCAACTAGTAACCCACGAACAATTTCTTTTATAGGTCTACAATCATCCAGGTGGTCCATTATGCAAGTTCCCCATTTACCCCTGGTGCTGAAAATTACAGAATTAATTGGAATAATTTAAACAACTTTCACCACATTTAACATACTAGCAGTTTGTATTTGACCGGAAACTTCGTAGAAACCACTTTTGTTGGATGTTGCCGTATTTTTTATTGCACTGCTGGATTTCATCGATTTTCTTATGGAAACAATTTTTGGTGTTGTTGTTGGCCATTTCTGGATAGCAAAAAAACGTATGTTTATTTGGTTAAGCTAAGAATTGATTTGACATGTACCTTTTACTCTAAATCCGTTGCTGCTGCACACATAGTCTAAACCATGAGACAATGATGTGAGTGGTTCATCCATGAATTCCTCTTTGTGCTTTTGAGATAAACATGCCCCTAATTTGTCTTCAAATTTAGTTAAGCATTGTCTTAGAGTATTTTTTCTAAAATTTAAAAAAAATCCAAACTGTATTGCTGTGATTTTAGTACCAGTGACAAAATCCCATTAGGATATGTTTTGTAAAACCTGCAATAGATGGCACCAGGAACAAAGCTGAGATTATCGAAATGAAAATTCCTGTCACCAATCCGACGACAAGTGCGGTTTGTTACGCGCTTCAAGATTAGTCGGATGAATAATGGCCGTTTTGTAACGGCTCTCCTTATTGGTCATCAGTCTGTGTTTTGTTAGATTCAAGAAAACGTGCAAAATAATGTGTTGTGTTTTATGTATGATAATTTGAGAAGATTGAGGAGATTAAGATTAACCAAGATTTTTTTTAGAGGAAATTGTAAATACCGGTGTTACAATTAATTTTCTACCACATGATCTCTTTCAAAAAATAATTTTAAGTAGGTTAACATTTTAAAATTTCTGACACAAAATGAACCACAAACAATCCACTCACAACTGAAGTGAAATTTTACTTACGTGCACATTTCCACCATAATTGTTTCAATCTTGCAATCCGTAAAATATCTCTGAATGTCACGGAGGCCACCAGCATAGCAAATTAAGAAGTTATCTACACTTTTCTTCAGGTCAATTTTTCTTTCGTTGAGACATTCAACTGACACGAGTTCAGTTATTCGTCCAGCGAAATAAGTTTCACATAAAACATCTATACCGAATAAAACTTACAATTTAGCCAAATATTCAGGCAAATATTCACTAACCTCTTAAAGTCAGCGTGACAAGCAAACAAAAGATGTGAGTTACTCTCATACTTGGCGGTAATGATGGATAATTCAGCAAACCTTGTTCTATTTCTGTACCATATCAGGAATTTGGATCATATCCAGACCATAAAATCAAACATTCAATGTTTATATTTGAATATGAAATTCAACTCATGTTGCATTAAATTCCAAAAATTTGTAGAAATTACTTAAAAATTAACAACATTTAATTTAACAACCAAAAAACAACAACAAAAAAAGAATTTTATTTGGTACTCCATTCTTGAAACAAGTGTGACAGTTGCCTATAAATGAAAATTCTTTTGGCTGCAGCTGTGAATAGTTGAGGTGATGTCACTCACTTGATTCAGTTTATTTGAAGTGGTTTAACACTTTGGCACACAGTGGCAACATAATTCAAATGTGGCCGATAACAGGACAGAATTACACGGTATTCAAATTTATTTGCACGTAAGTAGACATCGGATAAATGCATAAATGCAACAAAAAATATTATTTTGCCAAAATGCATTAATACCAAAATTAGTAAATAAATACATAAATGCATAAAAGAAATGCATAAAATGCATAAAATGCATTTCTATTTTCTGTTTCTATTTTCTGAAATGCATAAAATGCATTTCTATTTTCTGTCTTTTGCAATGTATCATCACGACCGTTATCCTGTGCGTATCATGTGGATACCATGTAGGTAGATGTACTGTGTACAGTATTATGATTTTCTAACCATAAAATCCAGTAAATGGTAATTTCAAAGTGACAAAGAAAGCCAAGATAGTAAATCGAGATTTACTTTCTTGAAAGTCACTTTCCAAACGAACTTTTTTTAATTATGACGTAAAAAGTAAGGAAAGGAAGAAAAGTGACGTTTCTTCATGAATTGAACGCACCTAGTGTTTCCGAAATTGCAAAATTTACATACGACGCTCCGGTCACGAGTTGCAATGTTGAATGATACTCCTACCAATTTAAGCGACACTCTTTTAAAACGGAACACTTAGACATTTGTTTGTATTAATTTGTTATTGTAACTCATGATTTCGCTTGAATAAAATTCTTTATTTTGTATATTTTTACATATTAAAAACAAATTTTATTTTCTGCGATTTTAAAATAGAATTTTAAAATTCAAACTATTTGTTTTTGCATAAATATTCGAGGTATACGCATAGCTGTAACCATACATAATAAAATTATAATACACGTTGGTTGATTGTGCGAAAGCATCATTAAGAGTGCGTAAATTTCCGAAAACCTCGGACTCTGCTTCGTTGAGCCATAATCTCGTTCTTTAATCTTAAGAAATGATATCTATTTCTATCATTTCTATCAATTCTCTCACTGCTACCTCTTGAATTAGCTTGAGGATATGAGTAGACAGTGATTAATGTCACTAAAATCAGAACGAGGATCAATCTGTTCATATTCTAGTAAGAAAAAACAAATCAATACTATTACAAGATCGGGTGTAAGCGATCAAACTTTTAAGGCTGGTTCACACAAGCCAACTAAAGTACAAAAACTGAAGAAGAAGAAAGTGCATAACGAAGTAAAGGCGGCAACGTAGAAATATCTCACGTTTAACGTTAAATTAGCAGTAATTTATACGACTTACGGTACTAGTTTGAAGGTTTGAAGGTTTGATGAATTTCGTGCGCGAGTTTCTCGGTCCGCTAAACTCTATCATATAACTGACAATTAACAAGTTCCTTGTTTTTATTGAAATTTATAAATTTAAAAACGCAATTAAAGTACTTAGTGAAGTTTATCCCTATTACACACAGTTGCCATTGTGTTGCATGGAGCTTGAATTATTTATTGTCTTGAGTGGAAATACTAAGATAGCAAAGCAGTTTCAACTCGCTGAATCTATTTTAGTTGATAAAGTATTAACTTTTCTAGCTAATAAACTCAGTATTGGATAAGCTACTTTAAGAGTAGACCCTCATTATAACCCGGTTGTGCAAATGCTCTACATTTTCATGTTTGCTGCGTTTGCTGTGACCCTGTGAGGGACATTTTGCCCCATGCAGGGGCCAACAAACAGGTGGCTACAGCACGCCACACCACCACACTGGATCACGGCTACTTACAACGAACAAGATTACTTTTATTTTAAACTGTAATTGAAGTGGTTCTAACTAGAAACCTTGCAACATCATTTTATTTCAATCTCACAATGGCATCAACCTTGGAATGCAAAAGGACCACTACAAATCAATCTAAAAAGAAAAGGGCACGAAACAGATTATTAAATACTTAGCTACTAAGTCTAACATTTTACTTTTACCTTTGTCTTCCAAAAGAGAGGAACAATTGTGATACGTGGTAGAAATAGACTAAAATTAATTTTCCACAAAAACAAAAAGCAAGAGTAGGAATTTACAGCCATAAAACACAGGAGTGGGGCGTTGGGGGTCGTAAATACACAATCAGAAACCAAAACAAACGCAATGCATGTTCAAACACACGCAAGTTGTTGAAGTCATGCATGAAATGAACTGCGACAGGGCCAAAATGATTATTATTGTGATCCATTTGATGAAGAGAAAGATTCTGGAGAAAAAGCAATTAGCTGACGTGTTGAACACCGCCGTATTGTACCGTGTACGTGAACAATTGTGATTACGTTGTGCATGAATGATGATTAATGCTTCTGAGATAAACAATGTGAAGTCAAAAATTAAGATTTAAGACATTTAATTAGTTCTTGCATTAACATTTGTACATAAACTATTCAAGATACAGCCAAATACTAAACTAAATAAATGGCAAGCGAATTAAAGGAAATGTCATATTTTGCAATGAATTTATAAAATTTATAAAACTTTGCAAGGTAATAAAACTTCTGCCTTCCACTGGATAATCAATGTTGCTTTCAACATCTAATTTGGGTTGGCCAATTTCTATTGATCCAATGTGTTGGGTTTTGCCATGGACAGCAGCAATCATCAAATTCACAATAAATATGGAAGTAAAAAATCTTTTCATGATCTAAATTGAAGTAACAAAAATGTGATTGAAATTGAAAGATTCATCACAACTTTTTTAAATAAATCAAAATACTTACGGGTGCCATTTCATAAGGAGATTGAAATTTCTTGTGCCAGTTTGATGCAACTGAATTATTTTACGCACACTCTCACTTTTCTTTTTAAATCAACCCTTTCAATGGAATATGTTACTAGTAACCAAGAAATTTTAATTCTTTTGACACATTTCTATAATTCTTTATGTTTTTAGGTCAGTCTTTCTTTTGAAGATTTTGAGTCAACCCACTTATCATGTCGTGTGAATATCTTAGAAACCGGCAATGGAGGAATGCTAAGCTGACTGTAAGAATTAACAGCAATTATTAACCCAAGAACAAGGTGCATTGTGAGAGAGAAGTAAAGCAATGCAAAAAAGAATAAAGTCATGTTGCACAAACATGTGAGTATTTGGGCAACGCACCTTGACCAGGGAGGGCCAGAGACGCTGGGCACAACACACACTATAAAGAAACTACACAAAAGACAGCACTATGTTTGATAAATGGCTTTATTAATAGATTGACTGGGGGTTAGTGCTCCTAGAGTGCATTTCCCATGCAGGGGCTGTGTGTACAGCCCTGCTAAACTCAACCACTGACCACGACTAGAGTGTCCATCCAAATTGTTGAAAATATGTCAGAGGTCGAATAAAACGGACTCACATGTTTGTTCTAAAATCAATCAAACTATTTATTTCGAATGCGCCAGGTGGCGCTACACTAGCGAGCATCATAAAAAATGCTCATTTACATAAAGTTTGAGATTGAGCACAAGCATCATGAAAGATGCTACTCAATACATGAATTGATATTAAAGTAGAGGTACATTTGAATACAACAACAATTTTAAGATTTGAAAGACCAAAAAATGGTTTGACTTAACTTGCGCAAAACAAGCATACAACTGTGTAATAACAATTTAACAACTCAAAAAGGTAAACATTGTGACGATATGGAAATCGTAAACGGTTCCAATTATTGCCACTAGAGCGCGCATCGACTGAAACGCGCGAAATACAA
>JAQFXT010000765.1:0-25944 GCA_034683725.1 Strigamia crassipes | reverse complement strand
CGCCGAGTAATATTATTTATTATTACTAGTTTTGTATTTCGCGCGTTTCAGTCGATGCGCGCTCTAGTGGCAATAATCGGAACCGTTTACGATTTCCATATCGTCACAACCTAGATGCATATGGGCCCCAGTGGCAAAGTGCGTGAAAACTAGCAGTTTTCAAAGTTATGCGGTAAAGTTATAAAAGAAGGTGTTTTTGAGTTTGACGTGATTGCAGACACTGGCAGAACCAGTGACCTGACTTGGGCAACATCCACCAGGTGGACAACGGGATTTATTGCCATATTAAACAGCAGGAGTGAAAGGGGATCGCCCTGCTTCACCCCTCTCTTGATGCGCACCCGGGCAGGTGCACCATCTAAGCCGATTTCAATTTCTGACTCATTATATGTTTCCATTATGAATCGTGTCAAAGTCTCCGGAACCTCGTGTGCACCAGCCGGAAGTGGTCTCCTGACCACTGGGCACAAGCACAAGGCAAAATCGGGAGGCTTTCACGGTCCCAAGACACCAAGAAGGCAGCTCGCAATGAACAACCGACGTGATGGGTCACGCAACCGATCCCGTCTCAAAGATGATAAGAACCGTCCATGAATGCATCATGGACGTGACCTGAGACAATCAAGCGAAATCCGCTTGACGACCGGCAAACGATGAAAGACTTCGCCGCTCTTGTGTTCTTGCTAACCATGCGGTCGGCGATTGACATGGGCTGTGCCATGGCAACATGGCACAGGCTAGGAAAGACACTTTAGACTGCAGTTCCCACGTTCAATCTTTACAACAATATTGTAAATAATGGCAAAAGTAAAGCGAATAACGTTTCTAATGGCAAAAATGACCATTTCGCCATTGGAAATTTTCGCCGTTGGAACATCGTCTCCTTATACCTGTTTTGCAATTATTCGATATGTTGTAAAATAACCAACAAGGGCATCCTCAGCAATTACTACACCATCAAACACATGCTTGAATGTATCATTATGTAGGAAAAACTACAAGTGAAAAATGAATAGTTAAATGTAGTAACATTTCTGGTTAAAACTTACAATTAATTTCTTTTCTTTTGTTGGATCATAAACGTTAACAGAAGAGTTCCAGAGAAATCTGACAAAAGTAAATGTACCTTTGTACTTTATTTCATAGTCTACAATTAAACAAAGTAAAATAAATTGTTTGCCAGTTGCTATGTAAACATGGTTTGCACAGGTTTGTTAGTTAGTTTTTTAGTTATTACAATACAGTAAAACTATTTTATGTTGCAGAAATACTGTGCAAACTTTGTTTTAATAATGGTTTTAATTTGGATGTATTGTAATTCATTACTCATGCTAAGCATCAGACAATTTCCAAATGATGTTACCACAGTTTCAGTTGTTATTAAATCAGTTTCCATTAAATCAACCTCTGATTTGGGACAGTTTATGCCTTTTTCTCCCATGCACTGGTAAAAACAAAATTATAAAAATTAATCACTAGAAACACACACTTCATTTTATCAAGCCCTTTACTGTAAATTTATTTTGTGTAAATTTTCTGTACTTACTACCGCCTTGACACGCAAATCTTCAGGATTCATTCTACCAATTGTGTTCCACAATTTGTCAATATTGATAATACTATAATTGTTCATAAGCTTAGAATCTGAAGACGCCCACAGTAAGTATGCTAGTTCCAAATTGCATGAAGTGACCGAAGGAAATGTGAAATATGTTTGTGGTCTAAATTCTATTGCCATTGTAACTGCCCCTTCAAGGTAGATTCTCACACTGGTAGAAATTTGATATATGCAACAAGTGAAGCAAGCTGTGACAATTAGAATCCATGCAAATTTGCTTAAAAGACTGTACGAATGGTCACATAATTTGTTCAAACCCAAAAATTCAATTTTCTCAGCTGGTTTTTTGTAATTCATATTTGTCCCATGACTTGGGAGATTCATTTCATGAGGCGATGCAGCCAAGAACTGCTTTGGTAGCTGCATCATTGCAAATAACTGGTAAAACTAAAATATTACACACTTTATCATTGCATGTCATCAAGTCATAAAAATAAGTGACGTAAAATACAAGTTTTATTACTTTGTCAATACATGAATTGATTTATAGATCAAACTCCACTGCAACCATGTTTACACATATTTAAAGTTTTATAAATAAAACTGAGATTAATTAATATAATTGCATTTCTTCATTTCTTTGACTGTTTACCAAGAAAAACAGTGGAAAACCATGTGTCAAAAAAAAGTTTCCTAATTCCGAGTAACCAGAGAGATTCCCTAATCTCGCACAATAGAAAATGACTAGCATTGAGTGGAAGTGTAAATTGACCAAAACGACTGAATTCAATATCTAAATTAACCAAAACGACTAAATTCAATATCTAAATTGACCAAAACGACTAAATTTAATATCTAAATTGACCAAAACGACTGAATTCAATATTTAAATTGACCAAAACGACTGAATTCAATATCTAAATTGACAAAACGACTGAATTCAATAACTAAATTGACCAAAACGACTGAATTCAATATCTAAATTGACCAAAACGACTGAATTCAATATCTAAATTCAGGAAAAATCGAGATTCTGTCAATAGAGCGCGAGTGCTCTACCAACTTTATAAAATTAATTTAGTCAAACATCTTTTGAGTGAATTATCATCAAGTCCGTTAGCTACTGCATGCACACTTTCTTCAAATTATCATAAACAAAACACACAACACATTATTTCTACACTTTTTCTTCATTTAAACCAACCCCCACAAACTAAGTTATAAAACTCCTAAAAAAAAACTCCAGAGTAACAAATGCTGTAAAGAAATTTTTCCATGTTTCTCAACACTGAGGTTTGCTGAGAGATGTTGGCAATTTTTATTAATTTATTACTATCCTTATTTGCACTCAAAATCCAAGGGGAAGGAGAACAGCAGTTGCAACTCATGATGAATGAAGCAATTCTTCAGAATTAATATTTCAACCCTCTTTCTTCTTGAGCCAAGATTAAGCGTTGAAGGAACCAAACTTAAGCTCCTATGCATCATAATTAATTTCCATGCATCTTGTTTGCATCACTATGGCTTTTGGCTCGCCTTTGAAGAGCAGGACAAATGAGTGACACGATGAGTCTTAAAAATGTCACAATTTGATTAATGGCCTAGCTTCAGCCAATTACAAGTGATGTAATAAGCACCCTGCTGGAATTTCAGGCTCACCTTTGATCCTCTGAATATCATTCATACATTTATCCTTCTTTATTTAAATCAGAGAAAGATAAATGAAAACAAAAGTGTTTGCTTAGCAAAATGCAAAATCAATTTTCATAATGCCACAAAATATTCTTGAATTCAGCAAAGTTCAAACGCTTGTTCAAGTCGATTTACACAAATTATAATTATTTCATTTTCCACATTTACAGCTGATATTCTGATGTTTATCAGACTGCAGTGCACAAAAAGACCATGCAAATCAACTTAGCTTAAAGGTTATCAAAATGTATGGACTAACTAAAGCAAATACAGACTGACGGTAGGCCCATCAGTGGGCCGCTGTCGTTGTGTAAACTGTCTGTATTTAGTCTACAGCAATAGAGTTGCCATCCGACAGGTTGCGAACCACTGGTCTAGTCATAGCGTAGGCCCGAGGTTACGCCTCCTATAATATGCCGACCCAGATCATAGCCGTTGCTGCCCGATTCAAAGCCAACGTTGGGTCGATGATGAATGCTAGCGTGGAACCATTTAAGCAAATTTTTCTTAATCAATTTGAACACTCCTAATGAGTTACAGTTGTAAAAAATCAAATAAAAAATTTAGAACGATTGTTGAAGTTGAATTTAATCATCCATTACGTTTTGCTTTATTTGTGTCAGGAAATAGAAAAACCATGGGAAACCACGGTAAACCATGGAAAACCCTAGAAAACCCGATTAGACGCGCACGGTAAAAGCTCTACCTTGAATCAGACAAAGACAAGAAAAAACTCGAATTTCCAGCACGTCACCTATCCAAGTACTGATCAGGCACAAGACTGCTTAATTTCTGTGTTCCAATGGAAACAGGTGATCAGCATGACAAGTCGTTCTTGTCGCTAATAGATACAAATAGTCATCCATGTCTGCAATTAAAAAGAAGGAAAAAAAAAACCTTTGTCTCGTTGCCTAATCCCATAAAACCACTCTTCTCATTACTTACCAGATAAATCTCCCATTGAAAAGAGTGTACAAGTAGATGTTAGAATAACGAGCTTTAATGAGGTTAATGAATTGATAAATTAGCGCACATATAACCAAATTAAAGTTTAAAAAAATACTATTAAAAAGTATCCTGCCACCTTAATAAAAACAAAAAATTAACACAGGTAACGTAACATGACGACAACAAAACATTGTAATGGCATCTCACTTTAGTGACGATATACTACAATGTTGACAATGTCATGTTGTGATGCCGAAATGAGATTCTACTGACCAATAACTGTTGAAGCTAGAATAAACCAATCAGAATTAAATGGCAAGATCTTGATCCAGTCTACTTAGCTTTGTCGTCCAAGATTAAAGCCGTTCCTGATTGGCTGGATGTAAGTTTGTTGGTTACGGCTAAATCAATCCCACAATGCAACTCACCGCAACATTGTATTGCATTGCATCCAAGTGTAAGTTTTCACAGTTATCTAGTGTTAGCATAAAAATCCCTCACTACCTAATCACATTGTGCATTACGACAGACCACGGTCTACAAGGTCACATCATCCCTTGTCCAATCTTGAAAATGATGGCATAAACACCAAAAATGACCAACCAGCCTCAGCTGTGTAAACTATTGTCCCATTAAGTCTTTTATGGTGATATTAGCTTTAAGCAGACTTAAAAATGACACGTACATTTTTCATTTAACCCTATTTGTACAATTAAATATTTAAATTAGAAAAATAATCTACTAATCATGTTTTTCAATTTGTCACTTCATTTCTACTTTCCTTCCAACATGGCAGCTTTGACATAAGCTAATATGATTTTAACTTTGCTCCCTGAGGCACTGCTTTTCCTGTTAAGTTTCTACATCTCCAAGGTTAGGTTAGGTTAGGTTAGGTTAGGTTAGGTTAGGTTAGTACCAGAGGTGTAGCTAGGCTTTTGGCACCCTTGGCAAATTCATTGTTGGCACTCTTGATGACTGCCTTATTTCCAAGCCGTTCCCACGCCACTGAGTAGTACACAGTACACACTAACCATGATTTACTGTCATAGAGAATACAAATGTCAAAAGAAAAAAAGAAGATTAACTTCATAACCACATGAATAAATCAAACTCAAATGACAAAATCCTTTTTGTCATGAAATCCCAAAATGTTATTTACTCGGTTATTTGATTTCCCAATAAGTTTGACAAGATTTAAACAAATTTGATTAATTCTGTGAGATCTCAAGACATTTTTGAATAATGAAATATCCCACAGACAACAAAGGATTCAAAATGCACATCAGAGAGACTGCAAACCTCTTACGTTGCGTAATGGCCTCTTCGGGAACACAATGCAGGTTCGTGCTGATGAATTTCTCAGTCTATTTTTACTTTTTATTTTCTTTTGTAGTTTCGTCTTAATTTTGCCGTTTTCAATTTTTTTCATGTATTACCTTCCAATGTGCACGATTCACCAATTTCAATATTGTGCAGAGAATTTACCACTAGCTTCGATAATGTTCCCTGGTGCTTTGACGACCAATGAGAATGGCATAACAAAACGGCCATCGTTTGTCCGACCAATCCCAAAGCACGTAACAAACCCAATTCGCCTTCAGATTGGTGGCTGCATTCACCATTTCGATAATGCACGCTTGTCCTTTGCGCCATCTGTTGTGGGTTTTCACAACCAAAATACAAATGGCATTTTGATTCCATTCGAACTCTTCATGGTCGTTTCTCCAATTTTCTATCAGTAAATTCTCTCATAAAATACACCTCGCGCTTGAGTAATTGTCAAATTTAAGTCAGCCCTCATCTTTTTGTCAGATAAGATCACTCGTGTTCTACGGGCACTCGTGATCTTATCAGACAAAAAGATTCGTGCGGACCTAATTATTTGACAATTACTCGACGTGCTCGGTATATTACTACTGAGAATATTGGTACTGTAAAACTGCTTTCTCATATATGAGTGCGTAATACTCCATTACTCCATTTCCTAGTCTGCATTTAGTTTGAAATCTTGAAGTAATGTCAGACTGGATGCAGATGGAATTTAGTTGTCGGTTGGAAATAAGTCACAAAATAGGACAGTACATAAAAGAAGAAATACTCAGCTATCAATTCTGACCTATTTCATTAAGTTTTTCAATATTATTAATGTTAGTTAAAGAGTTTATCTATGTTAAAATATATTCCATCTTTTTTCTAACTAAAACAGTTTTTTCTAATTTTTTTCTTTAATGAGCACTTTGATTTTTTTTTTTAAATGTAAAACCAATATCAGACCTTAACTGCTGCTCAAATTGCTTCATTCTTCATTAAGATGAAAAATTCTCCACCCACTAGCTTCTGCATGTCAATTCACATAAGCAATGAAATGAAATTTATTCCCATCAGAAATAAGATGTGCATGACATAAAAAACTTTACCTTTTAATTTACCAACAATATCATAAAATACAAGTGTATCAAAAATACCAAATTATAATAGTTATTATTTTTTGTCAATCAAAACTTTAATAAATGTCCAAATGATATAAAAGCTCAAGATTATGTTACTGTCATCACTGCAAAGCACTTACCTATCTTTAAAAATAAATATAAAAAAATGAAAAATGGAGTGGCAACAAGCTGAGTTCTGGCATATTAAAAATCCCTGTTCTCAGGGGAAATTGGTTTTAAAAAATCTTCACTTCCATTTCATCTCATCTCCCACATTTAAAACAAAAAAGGCCTTGTGGCTACAGATATTACCTTCATCCCGATCGATTAGGTTGCCATAAACAGTTGTGTGATGGTGATTACTAACACCTTAAGTACAAAAACTTGGCTGTAAACAACCTTCAAGCTATTAAAGAGAGATAGATTAAACCTTTGCCATTTAAAGGCGTATTTTTATTAAAGCTGGGCTGGGAAATCAAAACTAGAAAAAAACCAGTAGACCCATTCATAAAGTAATTTAAACTGGCTTACTGTATCTTTTTTTTAACGGTAAAGTATAGACTAAACAACATGTTAAACAACACATTTAAACTACTTTTTAAACTGCTTGTTGCAATCTAACTCGAAAATAGCAGCAAATTTAGCTAGGATGGCCATTTTGGTTCATTTTTATGCGTGCAAAATTTTTCTTTCTTAAAATACATGATTTAAGCAAAAAAAATATATTTTTTTTAGAATAAGAGTGAATTTTCAGTCTAAAAATAATTTTTTTGCCTAAAATTAAATGTAATTCACCAAAAGATTAAAGATTTGTGAGTGTTCGGCTACAGTCGCCATGTGGTCAAGAGGACGGCCACGTGTTGCTGGTCGCAACACACACGATAAATACAAGAAAACTACAAAAGACACACTATGTAATGGTGAATACGTCTTTATTAAGGCCAGTTGTCTAGAAGCCAGTGCACCTATGCGTGATGTCCTCAATAGTTTTAGATTTGCCCAATTAATGTACTCCAAAATGTATAGCAAGTCGCAGAATTTAAGTGTATTAAATAATGCATTTTAAAATACTTAGTAATAGATTGAAATATAATTACAATGTATTTTTGAACCATATGAACATGTGCACAACATTTAGGCAACGAAACATCTTAAACTGCAAGTTAAACATGATTTTATAAATAAAACTAGCATATTCTTGAAAAACCCACACCGACCCAAAAAGTCTTATTTACTCGTACTAAATGTAAAATAATGACCAAGTTGAAAATAATAAACAGTTGCAAATTGGACTTTAACTCACCCAGGAGGATAATTGGCTATGAATACAATATCAGCTGAATTTAATGAAAATGCTAAGTGTGTTGAAGAAAAACCTAGATGAAAATGCACCTCTTATTTGTCAGAGTAATAAAGAGGCTGACTTTGTTCTAATGAAACTATTGCAGGACAATACTTGCATTGTAAGTTCATTACACTTGGTAAGAAGTAAAGCTATGTCCAGATTCTTTAAGAAAACAGACAACCCATTGTGTGCTTCTACTATTTGATTCAATTTGGAATGCTAAACAACAGCATTCAATTTGTGATCCAATAAAAATCAACTTTAGTAGCTACAGAAGGACACTCTTTGTTTACTCACATCCAAACAACAGGTAATCCACTGCATAGCTTGATTCTGAGATATTACTGCAACAGTGGTGAGTTCAAGAAGATAAACTTGACTCAACCAGCTACTAGTTTAACGGTTTGCAAGGTTTGAATACCAAATTCACACTGACTCAGAAAGTTTGTGATCAGCATTTTACCCTCCACAGCTGACATGCCTTTATGGCAAGCAAGTGAAGTGCCAAAGAAGCCAAAAGCCAACGTGCACTAATGACCTGGATGCAGTGCTTTAGAATATATCTCCATTCCACAACCTAAGAGATATTTGGAAGCAACAGCTACAGCTACAGCACATTAGAGTGAATTATTACTTTGAAACAATATCTTTTTAAATGTCACTACACTAATTTCACAAATGTTCAGAGGTCAAAAAAGTTCACTGATGACTGCTTTGACTAATGCTAGTACTGCTACAATTTAATTTTACTGCTCATTGGATAACAATTGACCTTGAGTAACAGGATAACAATTGACCTCTCTAGTAAAAGTAAGTTTTGATTCTGATGTAACGGTAACTCCAACACAGTGCTTCTTAACCGGTGGTGCGCGCACCCCCTGGGGATGCGAAATAGGGTTTCAGGGGGTCGCCGTTAGAACATTTTGCATTTCGGGTTCCTCCATTAGAAAGAAAACCGCATTTCTCCGTTAGTATATTTTGCCATTGGAATGCGACCCCGTAATGTACAAAACATTTCAAAATCTTAAGTAATGCATGAAACTTGACCCCTATCCATACTTGACTTGTCCATCAACTCTGGTGGCAACATTGGAAAGTAGTCACTTCTAAATTCAGCAGCATACTGGAAGTGATAATCTTTTTAGCCAGGATTGCACATACCAAACTACTATTTCAGAGTACAGTGTAGCTATTTATCTGACCTCAGCCATTACGTAATTGATGTAAAGGCACAATTGAAAAGTAGTGTCAATAATGCACCTTTTCGCTACAAGAGGACGATTGCTCATTAAAAATAGCAACTATAGTGACTATTTTAAAAACCAATCTTGACCGGTTAATCTAGTCTAGGTACAGTATTAAAACAAGTTTTGGTTCCAGTTTCAACTTTTGTTCTGTTCTAGCCACTTTCAATGCATTCAGTAAGGTGGCGTTCGGATCAGATAATTCGGATCGGATATCTGATTGGGCCAGATTCGAATCGAGTCGGATCCAACCAACGAGAGAGAATTATTTCGAATCGGATTTTCGGTCCGTCATCCGATCCAGATTAGATCGGATAACCAAAAATTCAAAAATCCGATACGAATTATTCGGCCATTGTTTCAAAGACCATCAAAAACACCTACAATTTGTTCGTTTTTGATCAAAAACATAGAAAATTTGTTCGTTTTTGATCAAAAACATAGAAAATTTGTTCGTTTTTGATCAAAAACATAGAAAATTTGTTTGTTTTTATCAAAAACGTGAAAAATTTGTTCGGTTTTGATCAAAAACGTGAAAAGTTTGTTTGTTTTTGATCAAAAACGTAGTGAAAAATGTACGTTTCGTGTACATAAATTTTTATTTGTGTATCGATCCGAAATCCGTTGATCGGATCGGATAGAAACGGATCGAGCAACCGGTTTGGATCGGATTGTCCAGTTCCCATCTGCTCAATAATCGGATTAGCTAACCTACGGATTAGCTCCAATCCGGTCCAATCCGATCGCAACCTTAGCATTCAGCATTAAACTTGCTGAAGGTCTTCTGTTTTGTAGCATATTTTATGTTTATTTGAATTTGTAGGTGGTTAATAATTTATTTTAAGAATATTTTAGTCAGTATTAAACTGCCATTTTTAAATTGTATTTTTGAACCTTGTGTGGGAATAGCGTTGTAAAAATGGTGATAGCGGTACAGTTTACTGACATATGATTTTTTTTATTATAAGTAATTATAACATGCTATTTTAACATTCACTATTCAGCAATGATACAAGATATGTCTTTAAAATGATTAATTATTCCTCGCTGCATCTTGGCATCTTCATCAACCTTAATTACAAGAGAAAACTTATGGCATCCACTTTAGCAGTTTTTTGGAGTAACTACAATGATTTGTTAAATTTAAAGCCCTTGAAACAGCCACAAGACATTGAAACATGTATCTAAATAAATTACTTTCTGCATTTCATGTAAAAATGAATATGCACACCACCACACCACTATGAGACTATTTATAAAAATAACAATAAAACATTAACAACATAAATAAAACAGGCAATTAAAAAATAGTCAATTAATCAAATAGTCAAACTAAAGAAACAAATAAAAAATGCATTTATTAGTCTGTGAACTTCAATTTAAAAGCAATAATTGAGCAGTTTTTAAATCAACTTGAAAACTGCTCACCTTTTTTCACATTCCCTCAAGCTGTGGTTAGGTCATTTGTGGCAGCAGTACAACCAGAAGCTACACACCTTCAAGATGTGTAAATCAATTAAAACAATCTCTTGGCCAAGCTCCAAAACATGATTTAATCAATAATAAAGTTATTTAGAAAGTTGAATTTACTATTTATAAAAAGTTTACTGTGGCTGTCCATATAACTAAATACAAGCATGAAATATATTAAGAAGAAAAAAAAGCAATGAAAAAAAAGTAAAAGAAAAAAAAATGACATGATTAATGAAAGTTATAAATTCTATGAAACTAAATGTTCAAAATTCATGCTTTAAAATACTTGGAAGGATAAAAGAATTTAGTAAAAACCATTAATTTAAAGTGATGTTAAGCAGGTGTTTGTCAAATCATTTTTTTCTAGACAAAATCTCATCTAAATGTTAAGTCACCACTCTCCAGTAAGATGTCTGATGCATCCCCTTCCATTTATCAATGCATCATTGGACATCATTGGCCTGAAGTTTGGGTTATCAAAGTGGAATATTTGATTTAAAAAAATTGAGCTTGATACTAGCGCAACTTACAGTATAATAATATGGAGTAGTGCGATTAACCCTCCCTGTCCTAACCTAAGGTCAATTTGAATCCACAAAAGTGTTTTTATTCTTTTTCTCTAAAACTACCGTATTTCTTTGATTTAAAGTCGCGCTCGATTACAAGTTGCGGCAAAATATCAACACTTGGAATACAAGTCGCCCTCGAATACAAGCCGCGGCTAATATTCGAGGGCGATTTGTATTTGTATTTTGCAGTTGAACTTGTAGGTTTTCTGCCTAAAAGTGGACTTCCTAATGTTAGAGGACGTAATTAGGACGTAACAACTAACATTAAGTCGTGACCACAATCAAACAAAACCTCGTCATGATATAAATGGGAACGTTTACCCGACGTAGTGTTATGTGGAATTTGACGTACTCAATTAAAGTCGTCCTCGAATAGAAGTCGTCTTGGATTATAAGTCGAGGCAAAAAATTGCATTTGCAAATATAACCGTTGTTTTTCATCTCGTTACTTCTTTTATTCGTTAATTGTTGGTCCTCGCATGAATATAAGCTGACAATTTATATTTGTAAACCTTGCTTTCTTCTCCTTTAAGGTGGTGTTTATACATGAACCTGACAATCGTTTGGGTTGCAGCCTTTAAAATACCACCAAACTGTTATTTAAATATTTACTTAAAAAAGATAAAATAAGTTTATCCCAAACAATTATTGGAAATTTTATTCTTTACTCACATAGCTGAACACCAATCACTGAATCCATTACAAGACACAAGAAATATTGATTTTTCTGCTATCTATTACACCTTACACTTGTTTTGTAAACAACTTGATTGTGTAATTAAATCTTAGCCCAGTTTCATTAAACATGTATGTACCATAAGTAACCATAATTGCTTTCATGTAAAAATCACAGTGGAAAACAATGAATAATCACAATCCCATTAAAATAGCATTATCCCATTACTGTAATTACACAAAACCTAAAATTAACTTCTTTTTATTATTTAATATTTAAATTTTAAATTTTTCTTATACAACATTATGTTGCTTAATGGTTTAGAACTCCCACATCTATCTTGTGGCCACTTTACATCCCCTTCACTAGATTTATTTATGCTGCATTAAGCTATCACTCCACTTTCCCCAATAACATAAGTGTAGAGCTGCTATCACACTCAATTATTTAAGAACACATGGCTTTTGCAGTGGAAAGTGTAAATGCAGAACACCCAGGTTAAATTTTATAATAACGAAATAAGTATCACTATTAAACAAAGATAAGACTTGCTGTAAAACTTGATAAATCTGACAGCAGCTTGAGATTAGTGCTGCTCCAATTGACTGTGACTTTAATTAGAACTAGACATGCGGCCATATGGTGTGAAAAATGAGAATCAAAATCCTCAATGATGTCATAAAAATGATACTAAACATTTTTTAAGTGGGTAGTTACTTAAGATATCAATTTAGTTTGGAAAACAGTTACCACTTGTGTGTTATACGTGTTTATGTTTATTTGTATTTGTAAGTGGTTAATTATTAATTTCATGGAGATTTTCTCTTTCTTGCAGCTTGGGAAGAATCACATGATCAGTTATTTATATATCAGGTCTTGTGATATGCCCAGGCAATGGGAGTTTGTATTAAGTTTTTGTAAGCAGTGTGTGAGTATTTTGAAGCAAAGCAATTTCCCTATTCAAAATTGTCAGTAAACAAAATAAAATATTTAAACTTTAACAACTTGTGCTACGAAATTTTCAATATTTAATTGCATTTTCCAATGTAGTTTCATATTTTGCTTTGTTAAAACATGTGTAATAAACCTGTATAATAATAACCAGCTTAAATCTCAGATTTCCATTTCATTTGGAGAAACATGAGAACTCTGATTAAAACCTATGAAATTTAGTAGTGTGGCATAACCACAGAAGGTTCACCAATTGGTAGCCCACTGAATTAATTGAAAATTATTATTCTTTACATTTCAACAGTGTGAAAACTCAAGCCACAATTTTCTCTTAAGCTAAATAAATAACAATGTCAATAGTTAATCAAGTTATTGATTAAAATTGACCATTGCCCATCTTTTGTAAAAATAAATCAAGCAAGGTCATCAAGAATTTAGAAAGCCATTAATTCCATTAATGAATTTTTGATCAGCATAGGAAAATATAAACAAACTTGAAACAAGTTACCAACATAGCAGCTGATGCAATTGTACCTTATTGATTTATGTAACATGTTCTTTCAACCACAATTTAGATGCAAGCAACTCTAGACATTGGAAAATTGTTTACAATTAATCAAGAGAGACAGTAATGGACCTGTCCAGGTTTTAACTAAGCCATGACACAACCCAAATGATTATATTCTTCTTTAACAAAAATGTGAAGAGAATCCAGATAATTTTGAAAATCATTGCAATTTATTATAATTTTTTCCAAGTGATTTTGAAAGTCATCTTCAAGGTCATTCATCTTGTATGGCAGCATACAATCACCAAATATATGAAATTAATTAAATCAGTTTCAGATTCAAGTCATTGGAGCATTAAGAATCAATACTTTGAAAGCATATGAAATATACTGCACATCAGAGTCTATTTGGAATATTGGCAATGAGTGAATGTCATATGTCAAAAGCAAGTTATGTTTACTTCTGCTTTTAAGTATTGATTTCTAGAAACCTTAGTCATCTTCTTACCAGCAGACAGTAGCTAGTTCTGTTTGGCGATATTAACTTAATGTAACAACTTAAAACTTAAAAATAATTAAAGTAAATGATATCCAGTTAGTAGTTTACATTAATCTTTTAGCTTTTAATGAAAACATGGCCACTTATTCAAAAATTATTAATTTATCTCTAGGAATAATCTCATTTGCAAACCCAAATATATTACTGCATAGTTCTAAAATGTGAATATTAATTACTACTTAATGCAGACAGTAGAAATGATTCACAGCAGAAAGATAAATTTAATTTCTTAATGAAAGGTAATGAGTATACGTTGTCGCAAGTTATAGGCAATAAGCAAACCAAGCACAATAAATCGCCAAAAGAAGATAAATCTCAGCGTACATCACATGATAAACAAGCAGCAATGATATGTGAGTTATTCCCAGGATAAAACCATTACAAGTCACCAGGGAACAACGATTTATCAAAACTTATTTTAGGGTAAAATTTCCCAACATTTTCAAAAGCACAAAATAATTGTGCAAAAAAATCTACTGACAAAACCCCATAATTTTAATTTACTATTATTTATGTCAAATCGCCACTTTGCTGAATCATGACCAAACATTAACATAAAATTTCACATTTTATTCTTTTAGAATTTACGTGCCAGTCGCAGAAGAAAAAACGTTTGAACAAAAAATCCAAAATAAAATTAACTGACGCTCTAAATTAATTGTCGCAGTAAAATAAGCAAAAAAAATAATAATTAATCGCAGACAAAATGAGGCAATATACATTAAGTTACGACTTCATAAAAAAAAGAGACGTAAAATAGAAGTAACTTTGCACTTATTAATTGACGTTAACTTTTTTTAAAGAAGAATTAATGTCCTCGATAGTATAGTGGTAAGTATCCCCGCACATGCTGATCTGCGAGCAAAATTAAAGTGACTTTACACTTAGTAATTGATATTAACTTTTTTTTATTTTTAAATTAATGTCCTCGATAGTATTGTGGAAAGTATCCCGCTCGTGCTGATCTGTTAGCAATTAAATTCATCCATTTCTCAAATATAATCTACACAACAATCTTCAAAGGCGAAAAAAAATATAAGATGCACAAGAAAGAAACAAAAAAGCAAAGATAAAAAAATCTTAAAGTTAAAAGAAGTAAAAATTAAGAGACAAAAACGTCAACAGGTACATAAAGCACCCTGTAGTTTGTTTACTCACCTTATTCCCTTCCTTTTCTACTGTATTGTCTTTCTGCTGCCCTAATCAAATTGGATCAAATCTTCAACTCCACTTCAGATTGTGTAAAAAAGAAGAAAAAAAAGCTATTATTTCCTTCCAGTAAAATAAACAATGGACCATTTACAGCAAATGGTATCTAATTACAGGTTTTTTAATGCAATTTCAAACTTCAAAAAACAAAAGTTTTGGATCTGTGTATATTTAGCACATTTGATCTTGCAACATTTAATGCTGGTTTTCTACACGTTGGAAAGTGTGAGAAACGTGAAAATGTTTCTATTTTTCAAAATGCACCTAATATAAATTTTTGCCATAAACAAGAAAGAAAGAAAAAAGAAATAAATTCATGACAACGCAGTGTTGTGAAATAAAATATTCAACGTTCAAATGCAATATTCCTTCATCAAACACTTCAACTTTAAACCTGCAGCCTCTTTACGTTCGATATAAACATGCCAATTCCGGTTCGTCATCTCAAAATATGATCCATAAATCACGTTCCACTAAACTTATATGGTTTTTTTCATAGAGACGCAACCCCATACTTTCAAAGCATCAAAAATGTAACTTACAGGTACACACTGATAAATTGCCAAATAGAAATAACAAGTTTTGTCACCAGGTAATAAATTGTATTTTCAAGTTCCCTGTCAATTTACCACTTTTTTTTTCTACTTTAAACTAAACAAAATTCATAAAAATAGAAACCATTGGTTTACATACGAGACATCTATCCATTAGCACAACTACAAGATAGCAACAAGAGATTCTTGTGTACAAACATTATTTACCTAATAACGCCATGTTTTGCTTCAAAAAATATTGTTTTTAAAAATGATTTAAACAATATTCATGCCATGTGGCATTAATAAAGTTATGACACTCTAAAACTACCATTTTGACCACAAATGATCGTTTGATCGAAAGGTTTATGGTTTTTATTAATTATTCGTAATTTTAGCACGCCATTAATGTCGTTAACATCACTTTATTAAAATCACAAAGTTGGTGCACATTGAGAGATGTTTTATACTTGCCATGGTGGCGGCACATTACAAATTTCCATTTACCGGTATATTAATTATATCGTGTGACGAAGCATTCGGACATTGCTGACCTGGGAAGGGTCCAGCAGTGTTGGATGCTGATCACTATGGAAAGAACTGACAAGAATTAGTTTCAATTTGGGTTGTTGGCCTTTATTTAACAGTTTGTCTAGAGATTGGTTCCAGACAGTGCCTTCCAGCTTGGGATATGTTGCCATGCCCCAACCTATGTCAACCAGCGACCACGTGGGCGCCAAAGACTGTCACCTTTTAGTGTGCCAAGCGTTACCCGGACATCTTTGACCATCTCAGGTCACGTCATTGCTTGATGGAAAAGACATGGTCGGCCAAACGACCCACCACGCTGCCAGTCCACAACAGACTGCCTTTTTTGGATCCTGTGGACTCCGTCAACGATACTTCCGGTTCCGCCCTGTGGCCAGTGGTCAGTTTGGCCACTTCCAGCCAGCAACGCCCTCTGTCGATGGGTGTTGCCTAGGGTGACCATCGGTGCTGTTAGTGTCTGCCAGGTGGTCACAAACAATTTAAAAAAAAAATTAAGAAACGAGATTTCATTTATTATAAACTCACTGGACAATAAGACCTATGATAAACCAAATCATGAGCAAATGACTTATTGTAAAAATTTTTTTTAAGAAAGCTGAAATTTCACGCTATTAAATTAATTGGTTACATTTTTCAAAAAATATGCTAAACTTTTTGGACACACTGTATCGTTGATCCATTATTTGGTGCCAAATTTCATATTCACCCGAAGGCCGGAGCGCTGCCAGCGCTTGCACCAGCCCGGTTACAAAAACCGATTCTTGCTTTATCTAGCACCAATTGACAGTGATCACCCGCTGACCGATGGTGCTGACAAGTGACAAGCCAGCACGTAGAAAGAAAGATAAATGGTAAGGCATTAGCCAACAATGCTGTTGCTAGATGGTCCAAATGTGATCAGGGCCCAACTGGTTTCTGCATCAAGAGAAACAGAAAGCTCTTATCCTGAGAAAATCTAAAGCTTTAATAAAAGCCATAGAATAATCAACAAACAAGCAAAAAAACAATAGAATCAGTGCATTAGCTAAAAGCTTTAAAAATACTGAAGATTAAAACACAGTGCAGAAAAAGACTACTAAACATTTTTTTTGTTAGTCTGAACACACAATCGATGGTCGCATTTCTTTATGAAAATGTCGAAAACATTTTCATTATCAGTTTTAAGAATAAACACTAAATTGAATTTATTAGAATAATTCATTGTCCATGTGCATGCACGCTGTAACGGTTTGGACAGCTGTAATGTTATATTAATTGCCACTAGAGTGCGCTGCACTGCTGTAAAACCTAACAAGTAAAAAATATGTTACAATAATTAAATGAACATGTTTAGTCTATTTAATGATACATTTAAATGTACGGCCGTGGTCAGAAAAATTGTCCCTGTTTTGATTCAAAAGCTCACCTGCAGAATGAGCATTTTTAGCTGTGTCCACTAGATGGTGCAAAAACTCGTTGATTATTTGTGACCACTTAACATGTAAATAATGTCACAAAATGATCTAAATGCTTTCAGTTTAAGTCGAGCTCTGACATCACAAAAATGTCAAGTTGTCACAAATAATCAACGAGTTTTTGCACCATCTAGTGGACAAAAAAATGCTCATTCTGCAGGTTGAACCAAAACAAGCGCAATTTTTCTGACCATGGCTGTAAGTGAGATCCGGTTTGAATACTTTTATGTTTGTGGTACAAGAAATGTGAGTTAGGGCTGAATCCCAAACTTGGGACTCAGTCCTAAAGAGGATAGAAAATAAGACACAATCTTATAGTTTTGGATTTTAGAGTCAGTCAGGTTTATTATTGTAAATTGCCACATTATAATGTACAATTCTGGCTAAAAAAATTGTCACTTCTCGTATGCTGCTGAATTTAGAAGTGACTACTTCCCAATGTTGCCACTACGGTTGATGGACAAGTCAAGTACAAATAGGGACAGGTTTCATGCATTTTTTATCAGTTGTCAAAACATTTCAAAATCTTAAGTAATGCCTGAAACCTGACCCCTATCCATACTTGACTTGTCCATCAACTCTAGTGGCAACATCGGGAAGTAGTCACTTCTAAATTCAGCAGCATACTAGAAGTGACAAATTTTTTAGCCAGAATTGTACATGAAGTTGCAATAGTTATAGACAATTTAGAGCTTAGCTAATACACTACAAATACAAAATGTGCTATTGCACCACACTTCAAAGGGATTCAGCACTCCTCTAGGTTAGGTAAGCACCTAATTCCTAAAAGGTCACTAAGCACCCAGTTCCTGTTGGTCAGGATTGGTGGGATTTCAGGATTTCCTTTGTCGTACTGGTTTTTATCACACACATAAGCCATTTATCAGTTCTTATTAGGATCAGTATCCAATAAACATGTAATGCTTCAGGGCTGCCGCCTGCAACTGTGAAAATTGTGCCTGCACAAGAGCACTTAAGTCGCCCAAAGACAACAGCACACCTCCAGGCTAGGTTAGAAATCATTATTTTCCCGGGACCCGAGTTTGCTTTCGGTGGTCCTGACCCTACACAAAGACGCCTCTCACCCAAAAGTGGTTGGCGACAGAAGACGCCGTGCCAAAGTAAAGTCCAGACAAAACTAATTCTGAACCTGCATCTGCACTCGGACAAGTATTTTTAATTTTATTTTCATTTACATTTCTAGGAAAGGTTTAAGTTAGGTTATTAGGTTAGATTAAGTTTACATTTTGTAATGAAACAAGCATTACTTGCGCCTAAACGCAGCTGCTCAAATTCTGTTTCCAAGAGCACGCGCAGAACAGAAAAAATGGCACGGGGCCCCGGTCGCCAACGGTTACTCTTCTCACCCTCTCGGTTCTGTAAGCATCAGAGCCATCTTAACAATTGGGCTAAAAGGGCTGCAGCCCCAGGGTGCCGAACATTTAAAGGTGTTCATTATCTCCGACATCAGTGAGAGACCCGAGTGACTCTTGATTGGTTGACCGCTTGTCACTAAGTTAAGTCAAAGTCATAATTCAACTTGAGGTTAAAATTAAGGGATTACGGTAATTCATTTAAAACAATCCGTCAGTTCTAAACCTTAAGTCAAAGTTAAATCTTGTATAAACTAATCTTTGTAATGCCAAGCAAACAAAATTTTAAAACTCTAAATTGAAATCGCTCCCTTCCCATCCTTTCCGCTATCCTGGCTTCACCGCATTACATTTAACCGAAACTCCTAACATTGTGCATTCTCTAAAATACATGCAACGGTAACACAGCTAAGCAGTCGCCTTTGCTCCTTGGCCAATGCCTCGGCCTCTGGTCAGAACCAGATAAGGAGCTATCGATTCACACCGTGTTAATCAAGAAGCGAAGTAACAACTCTACATACTTTTTCAACAAACTCATTTTTAAAGTTAATAATTGCACAAATTTCCATACTGTCAAAACAATAAAAGAAAAACATCATTCACATTTTGTTTCCACAACAATGGCATGATGCATCAACATCATTTTTACAAGTATTTGCTGAAACTATATAATGTTCTTGGCTTCCAACAATCATTTAACAATGCAATTTAAAACTACAAACAAAAAAGTCCAAAAAAGTCATTTCAAGACAAAAACAACAATAACAAAAAAAAAGAAAAAGAAAAACAAGAAAAACCGAAATGATTTCATCTTTAAATTATGAAAAAGGCATAAAGAGAAGAAATGTGATCATTCAAGATGGACTAGTTCACATTTCATTACACATTAAAAGGCACTATTTTAAAAGTTTATGGCTTTTATTTTCAAGACGAAATTTATCTACCAACTTCCTTTCACATACTCTCTTTTAATGATCTTTCTGCAAACTAAAGGGATAGAAGATCACCAAATTCACTACTAAACCTTCTCTATTACATGATAAAGAAGCTGCAGCAAGGAAATGTTTTGCTCATTTCACTGACCTGTCATAAAAAGTTAGAATAATTACTTATCAATGCCACACACAAAGCAGGATGCCATTATTTTTTTATGGGGCTAAATAAGGTCATGTGTTCATGCTTGCATGAAATGAGAATAATAATTAATAAAAAATAAATGATAATAAAAATTTTCCAAGAGAAAAAGTTTGTCTGCAACTTATTGGCATCTGGAGACTGATATGCTGTGACACCAAAATCAGAAAAATCTGAAATCAGGATTCAATAATCCATGAAAAAGTCATTTTCTGGTCTTTGTGTAGCCAATTTTTCATTTTTAAGTGTAATTTCTCTCCTTATCTCATCAGAAACAGTTGATATCACCAATAACACACTATAATAATAATTCCAGACTTCTCTTTGTGGCAGTGTTCCTTTATAAGCTGTTAATGCACACTGCCCAGCCATATCAGTGCTATGAAATCATTTATTATTGTTATCACATAACTTTATCAAAAGTGCTTGAATGTTCTTAAAGTCAGGATGTATGAAATTCAACTCTATAACAAAGACGGGGGTTCCTGCTCATTTATCAGTAGTGCACTTTCACTCACCACTTTAAAGACGAGTGTAAAACCCAAGCACAAAGTTTAGCGTTGAACTCTGTAGTATCTGTGAAACTGCCGTATAAATCTACTAGAGTGCACGACAAAACTTTGACCGAGGCTGAAAAATCAGCTAATAAAATTAAATAACCATTTCTACAGTGTTTTCAGTTCACAAAATAAATATCTGGAGGGTTTGCTTGCCTATTCGTCACACAAAACACCACAAACTGGCACATTTGCTGACTTTTCAGCCTCGGCCAAAGTTTGGCCGTGCACTGTAATTAATAACCAACAACTTACTAGCGTTTCACCCGCCACAAACGCGGGTCCAAGCAATCGAAATGTAATTTAAAATGTAAAAAAAAAATTACAGTTAAATCACCTAAAAATGTAATTTTAAAAAAATGATGTCACAAAATCTCAAAAACATGCTGTAGAAATGATATAGCATTAGGACAAGGATTGTCCAGATACTACCGGGCACACCACACGAATAAAGAATATAACACAAGACACTGGTTTTAATGGTTATTGGTCATACCTTTTCCCATTGGTTGTTGAACTGAACTTCAACTTGAATCCACAGCTGTTCTTGACCCTGTAAAAAAACATCTTTTCAGTAATAGTAAAAAAATTATTAATCAACAACTGCACAATTTTTTTCAAACTCTTTTGAAAGCACCTTTGAAAGAACAATTAATTGTCAATTACTTGTAAAAATCAATGACACCATTTTCAACCGAACTCTTGCAACATGTTGCAAAATTGATGAGAGAAAAATGAAATATTTCAAATTATCTTCCTTTTTCAGTCTCCATAAGCTCATCTCCTTCCAACATGATGAATGCTCAGTTCATATCAAAATCAAAGTTGCCTTGCCTGTCACTCAAAAATTTAAATTGAATCTCAATTCTCCAGATTCAAGAACTGGGATAATAAAAAATACAGTAAGACTGCAAATTGAAAATTCAAAGCTGAGCCTAATCTTGCTTCCATCACTGCGGGCTACTTCGTTGCAAGATAAGAATCCACAACATGCAACTGATTTACACAATTTTCAGCACCATCATCTTGTACCGTTACTCAATAGCTGCTTTTTTGAGACCGAAACATAAGTTTACTTATCTTCTGTTTTAAAGCTAAGTAATAGAGTAAAACACACAGTAGCTGCATCCAAAAAGCATTTACTCCCTGGGGCTTACACAGTTAAAAACAGAAAGATAAAGAAACTAATATAAAAGGAGATAAATCTAAATTCAAAAAATTCAAACATTCCGACTAACGATGGCAGGCCTAATTGTCAACCGCAGTATCATCAACTCCATTTATGCTGCCTTTTCTTTCCTGACAAGGGGAGGTGCCACCACCCAACAAATGCTTCCCCCCAACCTCATGTTGTCAGTGTCTGGAAAATAAGCCTCTGGTCATATACTAACAGCAACTTGTGACCGATTATCGGACACTACAACCACATTCCTAATGGCCAACACAACCCACCAATAATAAGAATTGATGATTAATGACATCACCTGTCACATCAACCAATGACACAGTATGATGATGAAAGCCCCATAAAGGGAAAAGACTTCCGGTCCCAAGAGAGTCCTGTAGAAACCAAGATTAACAACTTAACGTATGGCGTACGTAATGTAGATTTGCTCTTAGGCCACTAGAGTAATGTTTGTAGTGGATTTCTAAAACATGTAGATGTTCGAATGCACCTATTAGGTGCATTCAATCTTGAGAAGGTGAATTGACTTATTCATCTGAAATGACTTCTCTCAACAGGATATGACGTTTTTTGCATTATATCTCTGAGAAGTCAAGTTACAAAAATTCAAAGAAAAAGATTAATATTAATTAGTTTTGAAACCACTCGTTTGACTCATAGAAATAACTTATTTTCTGCACCTGTGTTATCATTTGTTGTGGTCCCAACCCTCCCTCGTTAATCCTTTAATCCCCTTTCTCAAAATAAAATAGGGGCATTCTAATATTTGATTTAGTAAGTGTGTTCAATCGAGAATTCACTTTTTTGAATCACTTCTACAAGTAATTTAAAGAAAAGTCAATTCCTCTTTTCAAGATTGAGTGCACCTAAATAAATCTGATATACCGTATTTCTTTGATTTAAAGTCGCCCTTGATTACAAGTCACCGTCGATTAAAAGTTGCGGCAAAATATCAACACTTGTAATACAAGTCGCCCTCTAATACAAGCCGCAGCTAATATTCGAGGGCGGTTTGTATTTGTATTTTGCAGTTGAACTTGTAGATTTTCTGTCTAAAAGTCGACTTTCTAATGTTGGAAGACGTAATTAGAACACAACAACTAACATTACGTCGTCATGACATAAATAGGAACGTTTAACCGACGTAATGTTATGTGGAATTCGACGTTCTCAATTAAAATCGCCCTCGAATAGAAGTCGCCCTCGATTATAGGTCGTGGCAAAAAATTGCATTTGCAAATATAAGCCGCAACCTATAATCAAAGAAATATGGTACTTGGGTTCTACAGAAGAAAATTGTCCAGACAAGACAGTAAATTTTCTATTGCTGGGTATTAGTTGAGTCTGGGTCCCAGCAAACTAGTCTGAACCACACACCTGTCTGGACAAATTAAATTGATTCTAGACCAATCAGAAAGAGTAGTAAGGACAGAATACCAGTAAAAGTGGCACTAGTGAAAGAACTAATCTGGCCTTTGTAATCATGGCTGCAAACGTACAATGTAAACTATTTAGCAATATTCTGGTTGTGACAATAATTAGCATTTCAAACCACCTTCAAGAGCCTGAAACAAAAAGTTAAAATTTATCCAAAAAATTTCCCTTTAGAAAATTAGTTAGGCTCAACACTAAAACATTTATAGTTAATGTGTGGTGGCAGCATAATCCTATAGGGAAGTAACAACTTTGGTCATCAAGAGCTATAGTTATGAATGTTCTCCCATCCCCATTTACAGAAGAGGTCATTAGAAACAAGACATCTTATCAGAACTGCCAAGTTTAAAAGCATCTAAAAACTCCCTCTTTGTGCATTGATGATTTATTCCACCATTAGCAGCAAAATGAGTGCATAACATGCCATTAGAGCGAGTCGGAAGCTCTGCTTTAAAGCATGGCCCACACACTTGATTACAATAAAATGCCTGGCAATTACATCCTTTTTGACAGAGCCACTCCTCCTCAATCAGACTCACCCAAACTCAAAAGGTCTCTAGTGGGGTTTCGTCGAAACCAAAAACCTAATTGCAAAAAAAAAATAAAGTTGCACAGCTTTTAGAGACACTCTTGAGAAAAAAGAAAGTTGCTCGCTCCATCTATTCCATCTATTCCAGCCGGCTATTGGCTGCTGTGTTATGCAGTAGGTGTAGCAGTGGCAGTTTTACACCACTTGAGGCTCTAGGTACAGTGTGATTTTGGGGTCTCAGAGGTAGATTTACAGTCTGGGGTCCTTCTTGCAACCTTTTTCAAGGTCCTAATTTGAATATTATTTGTTGGAATTTTCTTTTTTGAATTTTGGGGCACCTGCAACTGCGATGACCTATGAATCCATTCCTGCAAAGAGCTTTAATTGGACAATTGTTTAGTTTCTGATTATTTTTGTTGGAATTTTTTTGTTCAGTTTTGCAATTTGTGTTTTCACTTTTTCACAAGAATGTACATCATAACAATAATATTTAAAAGTAAATATTGACTAAACAAATGGTGCTCTACAACATTGCAATTGACTTTTTTTCTCTATCTCAAAGAGTTTAAAAGTTAAGAAAGGAAAGACCTTGATCTCAGCGCTCAAGTTTGAAATCACCATTTATTTCAGCATGGCCAACTTCGTATATGCGCCAATTGTAAATCCAAGAAATATTCTTCTCATCTGAAATATTTTTGAGGGAACAGACTTTTCTTCCACCCGGTATTTCGATGTATTACAGTGTATTTTGAAATGCATCAAGTTTCACAACACACTTGACAATGCATTTTATAATACATTTTTGCACGCAATTGGTTTGCAAATGATACTATATTTTGTAAAACTTATTACAAAATGCATTACTTAACGGATAAATAATATAAGAAAAATCTAAAAAAAGTGATACATTTTCCAAAGCATTAATTAGGCAAATCTAACAATATGTTGCAGAATATACTTTTGAACCATATGAGTTGGGTCTAAATCCAGCCCCGAATACCAAATGCCAAATATTTTCCCATGAGAAGTTGTAGCAGTACTGCATTACTGGAGATTGCTTATGGCCAACTTGATTAGTATTCATAACATCAGAACTTAGTGAATTCAGAATTTGTAACAAAGGAAATAAAACTTGTCTACTCGATCCAATTATTGTTTAAAGTTGTGCCAGGTGGTCTCCCCTGACAACTGTACAATTGAATAAGCAGTATTCATTTATGCAAATGTTGAAAACAATATTTGTATCGATCAAGAATGACATCTACGTATTTATACACAAAAATGGCAGATGCATGACAATAGATAACTGGAGTGAATACATGACCTTACCAATATTAAAAATCACAAATATTGAGTGACTGTCGAACACACATTTGTTAAGTTGGCCCCGTATTGGCCCAATCAAAACTAATAATTGGAACCAGAGTCCTTTCATTGGACCACACATTAAAAAGTGTAAATTATTTTACACCTTAAAAAGTGTAAATTATTTTACACCTTAAAAAGTGTAAATTATTTTACACCTTAAAGGGTGTAAAAATTAAACAATCAATGAGTTCTCAAGAGTGACTGCAAAAAGGTGTTTTGTTTACACCTTTGTGATGTGACATCCGGTCATTGCAGGTATGGGAAATACCAAGTAGCGCTGGATGCTGATCACTAATGGACAAAGAACTAGTTTGTTTTACGGGTTTTAGCCTTTTATTCAAATAGTTGTCTAGGGGTTAGTTCCAATCAGTGCCTTTCCAACTTAGGATGTGTTGCCACATCCTAACCTACGTTAATAGACAACCATGTGACTAACAAGAACCATGTGGGCGCAAAGACTATCACCATTGCACTGGGCGCTACCCGGACTTCTCTGACCGTCTCAGGTTGTGACGATATGGAAATCGTAAACGGTTCCAATTATTGCCACCAGAGCGCGTATCGGCTGAAACGCGCGAAATACAATACTAGTAATAATAAATAATATTACTTGGCGAGAGAAATAATTGCTTCTCGTAAATAATAGAGTTATTTATAAATAAAGGT
>JAQFXT010000764.1:0-26024 GCA_034683725.1 Strigamia crassipes | reverse complement strand
GAATGGGGTTTGTTACGCGCTTCGGGATTGGTCGGACGAACGATGGTCGTTTTGTTACGCCGTTCTCATTGGTCGTCGAAGCACCGGGGAACATTAACGAAGCTAGTAGTAAATTCTCACCTCTAGATGCTGAAATAAAGACCAATAACCATTAAATACAGTATGTTGAGGTCATTTTCTTAATATACGTCGTGTATCTCACAATTGGTCACCTGACTTAATGTTTAACCAATGTTGCATTTATGTTTTATTTATGTTTTCCGCAGGTTATTTGTAACTCCCATGTATTCTGGGCTTCTAATTGACCAATCACTGGGCTTAAATCGACGCAGAGATGAAGAAAGTGAAGTCACAACTGATGTAATTAAGTAGAAAATGTTTTTTTTGTTTTTTTTGTTTTTTTTTTGTTAGGCTTAATTTTTTTGGTTTTGTTTCTCAGGAAATCGGATTGGAATCGGGCGAAGATCCGATTTACAGTTCGGGAACTGCCGACTATTACGAAGAAATCCCGAGCGGAAGTACAGCGTCGATGCCGAATGGCGTTCCGGCGCCGCACGGAACCGTCCGAAACAGCGACAAAATCACGAGGATTTACGCATGCGCAACCATGTGGCACGAAACCAAAGAGGAAATGATCGCCATGTTAAAATCCGTATTTCGTATGGACGAAGACCAATCCGCGAGGAGATGCGCGCAGAAATACCTCAACGTAGTCGACCCCGACTACTACGAATACGAAAGTATAAACGAATCAAATCGAAACTTTTACATTTTAAAACGAATTTCGTTGCTTAGCGCACATTTTCTTCGACGACGCGTTCGAAGTGAGCGACGACAACGACGACGAGAACGTGGTCAACCGGTTCGTCAAACTTCTCATCAACGTGATGGACGAAGCGGCGACCAACGTCCACCAAACCAACATCCGAATCAAACCGCCCGTCAAGTGCCCCGCGCCGTACGGCGGCCGTTTGGTGTGGACATTGCCCGGAAAGACGAAATTAGTGGCGCATCTCAAGGACAAAATGAGGATCAGACACAGGAAACGATGGAGCCAAGTCATGTACATGTACTACCTGCTCGGACACAAGCTGATGGAGCAGAACATACACACGGACCGGAAGGCGGCCATTGCTGAAAACACTTATCTGCTGACTCTCGACGGGGACATCGACTTCCATCCACCTGCCGTTGCGCTTTTGGTCGATTTGATGAAGAAGAACCGGAATTTGGGCGCCGCTTGTGGACGCATTCATCCGATCGGAAGCGGTATGCGAATTAAATCGATCGGATGCGGACGAATTTTGATTTTTGGTTTTGTAGGTCCGATGGTGTGGTATCAGAAATTCGAATACGCGATTGGACATTGGCTGCAGAAGGCCACCGAACACATGATCGGGTGCGTTTTGTGTAGTCCCGGCTGCTTTTCCTTGTTCAGAGCCAAAGGGTTGATGGACGACAACGTTATGCGCCGATACACGACGCAATCCGACGAAGCGCGACATTACGTACAGTACGATCAAGGTAAAAAATCGATATTAATTCGTTTCGGTCGTGTAAATTGATTATTTTTGATGATTATTTGGATTATTTTGATCGTTTTTAAAGATTATTTGGATTATTTTGATCGTTTTTAAAGATTATTTGGCTTATTTTGATCGTTTTTGGTGATTATTTGGCTTATTTTGATCGTTTTTGATGATTATTTGGCTTATTTTGATCGTTTTTGATGATTATTTGGCTTATTTTGATCGTTTTTGATGATTATTTGGATTATTTAATCATTTTTGATGATTATTTGACTTATTTTGATCGTTTTTGATGATTATTTGGATTATTTAATCGTTTTTGATGATTATTTGGATTATTTAATCGTTTTTGATGATTATTTGGATTATTTAATCGTTTTTGATGATTATTTAGATCGATTTTGCTCGTTTTTAATCATTAGTTGGTTTATTTTGATAGTTGTTGGTTTATTTTTTTACATTTTCGACGATTTTTTTGTGAAATTTAAAAGTTTTTGACACTTTTTATTGTGATTTTTTTACTTTGAGACCAAATTTGAGCACATTTCGACGATTTATTTATTTAATTTAATTAATTAAATTTTTTTTTTCGCAGGTGAGGATCGTTGGTTGTGTACTTTGCTCCTACAAAGAGGTTACCGAGTCGAATATTCTGCCGCTTCGGACGCCTACACTCACTGTCCCGAAGGATTCGGCGAATTTTACAACCAAAGACGTCGTTGGGTGCCATCGACAATGGCGAACATTCTCGATTTATTAATGGATTCGAAACGAACCATCAAAGTCAACGATAACATCTCTCTACCGTACATCATTTACCAAGTACAAACCATTTTGTACCAAAAAATTCGTACCAAAAAAAAACATTCATTGACGTCCTCATCGATTTATTTCAGGGCATGTTGATGGCAGGTACCATCCTAGGACCCGGCACCATCTTTTTGATGTTGGTCGGTGCGTTCGTGGCCGCTTTCAAAATCGACAACTGGAGTTCGTTCGGCGCAAACATCGTACCCATATTAGTTTTCATGATCGTTTGCTTTCTAGCCAAACCCGACCACCAGGTACCGCGAACCAAACGCTAAAAAAAAACAAAAAAAAACGACAAATAACAACAAATCGCTCGAATCCATCGTTAACAACTCCTCATTGTCCGTGGTTGTGGTGTAACGTGAACAAACGCGTTTGTCGATGTTTTATTCGTGTTTTTCGATCCTTTTTTCGCAGATCCTTTTGGCGCAAATCCTAAGCGCGACGTACGCGCTCATCATGATGGCCGTCATCGTGGGCGTGTCGCTACAGATGCGCGAGGACGGCATCGGCTCCCCCTCGTTTATCTTTCTCGTGGCCCTGTCCGGTAGTTTCTTCGTGTCGGCGTTGCTTCACCCCCAAGAGTTCTGGTGCATCGTCCCGGGACTCATTTATTACCTTAGCATTCCGTCCATGTATTTGTTGCTCATCCTCTATTCGCTCATCAATCTCAACATCGTTTCGTGGGGCACTCGCGAAGTGCAGACGAAAAAGACGAAAAAGGTGAAAAAAAACAAACAAAATTTTATTTATTTATTTTGTTTTGCAGTTATTGTTGTCGCAATTACTAACGGCGTTTTACGCGCTCGTGATGATGGCGGTGATTGTGGGCACTTTGCTGCAGATCCAGGAAGACGGGTGGATGTCGCCCGGCACGTTGTTTCTAGTTTCGGTTACGTCGTCGTTCATAGTCGCCGCACTCTTGCATCCGACCGAATTCTCGTGCGTCTGCCACGGATGGTTGTATTATTTATTAGTGCCGTCGATGTATTTACTTTTGATTATTTATTCCGGCGTCAATTTGTATAATGTGTCATGGGGCACGCGAGAAGTCGAAACGAAAAAGACCAAAGGACAGGTCTCTTTGGTAACTATGAATTAAATGGAGAATTAAATTGCGTTCGTGCGTGTTTCGGTTTCGTGTATAAATTTATTTGTTGTTTTTGTTTAATTTAATTTTAATTTAATTTTTATATGATTTTTATGTGATTTTTTTTTTGTGTAGGAAATGGCTGAAGAGAAGTTGCGACTGGAAGAAGAGAAGAAGAACCCGGTGACTAATAACCAGTTGTTGAGTCTTCTGGGGCTCAAACAAGGGGGCATGAGCATGTCTAATTTGTGCACGTGTATGATGTGCACGCCAACTGACCCCCGAGATGATAAATTAATCATTTTGACCGAAAGTATCAACAAATTGAGACAGCAAATCGACAAAATCGAAAGGTTTGGAAATAAGCCTATTATTTTTTAAATTATTATTATTATTATTATTTTTTTATTTTTAACTGATTTCAGTCGTTTGGAATCTTCACACGGGTTGCACTCGGGTCTGCCAAGACGTAGGTCAATGTCGCGCACTAGCAACAGATCGACTGAGTTATCGCCGCTCAACGAGGAAGCCATTCACGACGAAGATTCGACGCTATCCGAAAGCGAAACTATCAACAGTAATTCGATGGGTTCGTTTCGTATTTCTGAAATTTTGAAATTTTGAAATTTTAAAATTTAAAATTTAAAATTGCAATTTTTTATTTTTTTTTAAATTTATTTATTATTTTTTTTTTTTTTAGAACCGCAGCAGAAACGCGACGCGGCGTTGAATCCGTACTGGATCGAGGACAAGGATTTGAAGAATGGGGGCGTGATTTTGATGAATGATCAGGAATGCACTTTCTGGAAAGATCTTTTGGCTAAATATCTTTTTCCTATCGACGAGAACTTGGACCAGCAGAAACGTATCGCCAATGACTTAAAGGAGCTGCGAAACAAGGCTGTTTTTGCATTTTTCATGTTTAATGCTCTCTTCATTCTCATCGTGTTTCTACTTCAACTCAACAAAGACAATTTGTACGTCGAATGGCCGCTAGGGGTCAAATACAACATGACCTACAATCCCGACACTCACGAAGTAAATTTTGTCTGATTTTTATTTGATTTTTCTTTGATTTTGTTTGATTTTGTTTGATTTTGTTTGATTTTGTTTGATTTTCTTTGATTTTCTTTGATTTTCTTTGATTTTCTTTGATTTTCTTTGATTTTCTTTGATTTTCTTTGATTTTTTTTTAATTTTAGGTTCGTGTTCATAAAGAATACTTACATTTGGAGCCAATCGGATTGGTATTCGTCTTTTTTTTCTCCCTGATCATCGTGATTCAGTTCTTGGCGATGTTGTTCCATCGATTCGGGACGCTCTCGCACATCCTAGCAGCGACGGATCTCGTTTGCTGCAGCCGCAAAGCGGAAGATCCATCATCAAACGCTTTCATCAACAAAAACGCGGTGAAAATCGTTCGAGAAATGCAACAACTCAAGGGCATCGACGACGACAGCAGCGAGGACGGTGGTGCCGATCGACTGGGAAGACGTAAAACGATCCATAACCTCGAAAAACACAGGAAAAAAGGACGCGCCATTGGCACTTTAGACGTGGCGTTCAGAAAACGTTTTCTTAGCGTTTCGGCCGAGGGTGGAGTCGAAGGTTAAAAACAAATCGATTTCATCGACATTTGTCTTACTAAATAATTTATTATTAATTTACAGCCACTCCGATTTTGAGCGGGATCCGCGATTTGAGCGTCCGAAGACAAACGCTCATAGCTTTAAAACAGCGCCGCGAATCGGTGCTGCAAGCCGAGCATCGGGGGTCACGTTCCTCCATGGCCACTTTGGGTGCTAAAAACAGTTTTAATCAAGATCGAATCAGACAGCTAAATAAAAGACGCGCTTCGCACGCTTTTCTGCCGAATGGCAACCTGAGGGGGTTGGCGAACCCCGGCTTCGACGACGACGAGGAAAATGAGAATCCGTCGCCAACGACGTCGCATTTGTCGACTAGTCGAAGCAAAACGGGAGCAAAATTCGATCCACTCGACGAGGAGGCGGATTTTTAAATTCTTTTATTTTTTGCCGAATGAATGATGTATATATGCGTGTGATTTATATCTAGAATATTTATATGATGAAATTCTAACAATTCGATGAGAAGATTCGTATATATGTAAAGTTATGGTGAATGATTATTAAATTAGGTTATTTTATTAAATACAATGTAAATTGAATTGAAATAAATGGAATTTGATAGAAAAAAAGTGGGTCAAGTTTATCATTTTGCGGCCATTTTTATTAGGCCTAATGACGTAATAGTGGAGTATCGGTCTGAGGGAAGGGATAGTGAATAATAAATGGCGCTCCACCCCGTTTTTAATAATCCAATTTTGTAGAGTTTACGTTTCAATAAATTATCGACGGGTGTTAACAATACACGGAAACGGGCACAAACAATCGGATAATTACGTAATGTACAGCGGGCGTACTAAATTTAGTTTGATTTAAAAGAATATTGATATTGATAAAAGATATACAGGTGGGAATGAACACAGCTGTGTAACAGGTTCTTACAATTCAATTGAAAATTCTAAATCGTTTTGAGGTGGGTCTTAAATCGAGAAAAATAACACGTAATTTTGTTTTGTTGTTTTGTAGCCACTTTATTAAGTCATTAGCAGAACGGGACTAGAAGATGAAGCAAAGCGTGCAAATATTCCGTCCCATAATTCACCAGGACGAATGGAAACAAATTTACGGCGTTATACGTCGAGATGGCGATCTGCGACAGAAGGAAATGTTTCGATTAAGGTGGGGAAAGTGACGTTTAATTATTTCTAGTTTATTTGTTTGGATTACACGACCGATCTAATTAATTAACAAAGCGTTACGCATTAAAGCACGATGAGAGAGAGCGCGTTAGACAAAGACCCGCACCCGTCTGTGCTCTCACAGACTCACACCACCAACTGCGACTTTCTCATTACGCTCGAATACATTTTATTGGATTTTATTTCACTTACTTTCACCTTTAATATAAACTCTCTTTGACAACAATAATTTTTTTTTTTTTAATTTTTTAAATTGTTCAATTTTATTAAATTAAAAAAAAAATTTAATTTCAATTTTTTTGAAATGTTTACATTAAAACCCATAAAAAATGTAATAAAAATAAAAAAAAAAAAAACATTATTTTTACTCGAAAAAAATCGATATTTATTGCTAAATTTAAGGAAAACGACATTTTATTCGTTGTTTTAACGTTATTTTAACGTTATCAAAATGGCGTCGCGCGCCATTATTGATCAGACGAGAATTTGATTGGGAGATGACCAGCGGAGAGAGAGAGAGAAAGAGAGAGAAATCTTTGCTAGAAATCTAAATCCCCAATCACCACGAAACCAGTTGTTGGTTGTGCAACTCTTTAACCGAACGTGCTCTCGCTCGTGTGTTTGCCTCGATCATCATTTCGGATGTTGGATCGTGTCCATTGGCCGCTCCCAGGGTGCGCGGGTTGCGAGTGGGCTTCTCCCGCTCGTTCCCATGTGTGCAGTGGAGTCGTTCTGTTCTCTTCCCCCGTTCCGTTCGATGCTACACTATGCTTAACCCCGCGAATTTTCCTCCACAGCCGTGAGTATCTTTTCTTACTAATAACATTCGAATCCCACACTTCCGTACGCTCGTTTCCATCGCGCCGATAACGAACGACGAGCGTCGTTATCTCCGCCAGATGATGATGAATTTTTTTGGCCGCCAAAAATCGCAAATAATTCGCAAATAATTCGAGAAAAAATGAATTTCCACGCGTTTTTCTTTATTTTTCTAGGGGTTTATGAGTGAAGGGTGTTCGGGGACGTATTTAGGCGTTTAATGTTTGGACGTGTGCCCTTTGCGACGAGTGTTTTCGAGTGTTTTGGTGCGAAATTGCGAATGCGGTTCCGAGGGAGTTTTTCTTCTCTTCTCGTCGCTTCTCCCCAATGCGCGGCCGCTCCGCCTGGCGGTTGTTTACTCCTCGTTGTGTTTGCATAAAACGCATTTTTCTATACACCCGTTTTGCATCGAAATGCCAACGAGCGAAGCTGATTCGCTTTTATTCTCCCACTTAACCTCGCTCGTGCGGATTTTTGAGAATTAGAAATTTTTTTTCTTAGGTTTCGTTTTGCAGTTTCCACGGTTTCGATTTCGAAATTTCCCCAATTTTAAAGCGTTTTTTAATCCCCAAATGAAACTAACTTAATTTCGGGACGGTTAAAAGCGAATTTAAGCGTAAAATAATAATTTTTTTGAGTTATTTTTGTGGTTTCGTGTTTGGGTTTGTATTTTCCATTGCGTCAAGCCGAGTCATGATAAGCGGCAATAAAGGAATGTAGGACATGGAAGAAAAAAAAATGTAAACACGAAAAGACCTCAAAAAAAGAAATGCAATTAATTGAAAAGATTCCCAAGTTGGGAAACAATTAATTTAATTTGTCGTGGGTCATGTGAGCAGATAAGACCGAATTTTCGCGACCTTTAGACCCGGCACAGGAGAGAGAAAGAGAAAGAGAAAGAGAAACGTGAATGAAGCGAGGGATCCGTGCTGTAGCTAGATCGGCTCGTCAACAATGAGTGTCGGAGCCGGACTCACGCTATTGTATCCGTTTTTCGCGTTTGTTCGATTCGTTGTGTTTTATTTGTGGGGGAAATGCGAAAGGTAAGAACTAAGTGACGGTTTAATTGACAGGCGGTTTATGATTGGTTATTACATCGACTCCACCTGTCCAAGCAACACGCATCTGCGCATCGAGGTCAGATTGCAAAAATAGCGAGTTATTTCGAGAAAAAAAATTCAAGTTGACCTTAAACGGTCTTTATTTTTTGCTATTTTTATACGAAAAATCTGGTTTTCTCGACTGATAAATGTGTAACCAGTTTGGTTAAATTTTCTTTTTTTTTTCATTTTTTCCGCCATTTTTAAGGAAAAATTACGAAATTCGCCATTTTCGACCCATTAAAATACAATTTATCACCAACCCGAATCTAAACGTGATTTATCTACGATATTTTTGCTCGAATCCGATTTTATTTATCTAATTTTAGCAATATAAAAAGATTTCGAGATTGTTTTTGTTGTCTATCTGGTGGCGCCCTCGCGCGAAGGAATTTTAATTGTTGCGATTCGAGCGGACATTTTGTAGCATCTGCAGGCTGCGAATCCATCGATGTGGCAACAGGTTAGTCGCGAGTGTTTTTATTTAATGACGAGCATCGGCGAGTTATGTGTGGGTGGCAGCCATTACGCCGACTCAAAGTAAACAAGTTTATCAGGGCGGGCGCTTATTTAGCTTCTTTAATCTTTATTTATCTCTTCGCATTGCATGACGTGCTCGGCTGAGCGGAAAGTCGAGAAAACATTTCGTTTTGCATCTCGTAAAAGATGCCAACTAGGTATCGGAATTTATATTTTTTTAATTACGTTTTTTTGAGTTGTTGCGTTGCATGATTTAATTTCCTTTTTGTAATGAGAGTCAACTTGCAACACTTATTGCATCCTCAGGAAATGGTTTTGTGTTATTGGGGTTTTGAAAACGGATATATTTTTGAGTTTTATTTTTGAATAAGGTGTTTGGGAAGTGAAAAAAAAATGTGTTTTTTTTTTTTTGTATTAATTTTTGGAAAAACTAAAAAAAAAAAAAATTTGTGTTTTGGGTTCAAGTTTGTTGCCCGCCATTTATTTTTATTTTTTTTATTTTTTTTATTTTTTTTGGTGGAAACTAATGAAATGTTGTTCCGGGACATTCGACATTCCAAAAGGCTAAATTTCGTTGAACCCTTTTAACGAGGTTCTTTTAAAACATAATTTTTTTTTTTTTTTTTAAATTTGTTTTAAAAAAATTTAAAAAAAAAAATCAAAATGGCGGCCTAAAATTGATATTTTGTATCATTTTTCCAGAAAAAAATCAAAATGGCGGTTGAAAATTAATATTTTATATCATTTTTCCAAAGAAATCGCTAAAAAATTAAATTTTTGCATCATTTTTCCCAAAAAAAAATTAAAATGGCGGCCTAAAATTAATATTTTATTTGATTTTTCCCAAAAAAAAAAAAATTAAAATAGCGACCGAAAATGAACATTTTATACGATTTTTGAAAATGGGGTTAAGTTCAATCCCGTACAGCCAATGTTTTATTAATCTAACCCGAACACACCTGTTTAATTAGCAATGAGCATCAGGTGGTTACTCCTTTTTTTTTTTCATCGAGATAGAGCGAGAGCAATGCTCCTGCATTAACATATCCAGCGCGTATTGATCCGAGCGAATTAAAATTTTCTCATTTCCCCCACAGAAAAATTGAGGATCAGTTAAAAGAAGACGACATCGCCGGCGCTAAGTTGTCTTCAGCCGCGTGTTGCTTCCGTTGCGGCTCCTCCTTCGGCTATTTTTTCCGCAGACCTCTGATTTGCAGCCAATGTCAACGCGTTGTGTGCAAACGTTGCGTGAACGGCACCGCGGACGGCGAGGCGCGGCTCTGTAACTACTGCGACAAATTAAGGTAGGTTAAGCAATCCCCCCCGATTCTATTATCGATTCCCCGAATAAATCGCGGTACATTGGCCTTTAATGCGCCCGTAAATGTCACGAGGCTCATTGCGCTGGAAATTGATGAAAGGAAAATATGTAGGTGACCCGATGGAGGCGCAACAATGGCGATTGTATAGCGACAGGACAGTGCAACGTGCGGGAATATACATAGGAAGGTCTCCGACCTTGAAAGTATATATTTATTTCTCGAACAATCGCGAATTCCTCGCCGTTACGAAACGAAAAATGAATAAAATAAGCGGAATGGCGCGTGCGCGGATGAGATTTTATTTGGTTATTTATTTTATTTTTATTTTTATTTTATTTGGGTTGCAGGATTCTACAAGCACAAACGAATTTCTTCGAAGCCGCTACGATACCGACCTCCCCTCAAAACTTGGAATGTAAGCGCAAGATTTATTACATAGATAAAGATCATTTAAAAGGCAGTCAACTGAATCGATTCGAAGAGATTCTTTTAATAATGTTACAACATATCCATAATTCATCGGCGAAAGTTGTACCCGAAGGGAATCAATTGAATATTGGGAGAAAAAAAAGAAAGAAAAGAAATGTAATGATGTTCGAGGTCGTGTCAGTAATGCGTGAACAATCCCACCCACACGTTGCGCTTGCGCCGAATTGAGTTGTACGATCGATTTGTGTTGTGTTTGTTTTTTATTTGTAGCCGATACCGAATTGGAAAGTGACTCGGGCTATGATCCCACAACGCATTCGCTGTGCTCGCGGGAAAGTTCCTTAAGACACCGCAAACCCCTGCTGGGGCTTTTTGCGCAATCCGAGAGACCTAATGGTCCAGGTAAGACGATTTCGATATGATGGAAACGTTTTTTTAAGTGGATTTTTATTTGTTGCGTAGATTTGGCGGACGAGAACGTGGAGAAACGCAGCGAGCAAATTCGCAGCCACATCGAGACGTTGGTCGAGAGGATTATCGACGATAATTTAGAGAATGCTAAATTGCAGAGGATTTATGATCATTCCGAATGTAATTTTAGTGTTTTTTTTTAAATTTTTTTTAATTTATAGTTTTTAAGTTGTGGGTTTGTTGGTGGTTGGTTTGTTTTTTTAGGCTTGCTTATTCGTCAGCAAAGGGTTACGCTGATTGTGTGCAGTTTTCAGTTGGCTTTGGAGCAACCTCCTTTTTCCTCTCCTTTTGGTGGTGGGTTGTGTAAGTTGGATTTGAGTTGTTTTCGGTTTGGTTTTTTTAAATTTTTTTTTTTATTTTTTTAACTTTTTGGTTTAACGGAGACTAATTTTTCAGATGATAGAATGCTGAGTACTTATCAGGGCAGGTTGAGCGAAGCTTTAACACAACTTGGCTTTTCTTTACACATGGCAATAACCAGTAAATAACCCCAAAAAAAAAAAAAAAAATTAATTTTTTAATTTTTTTTTGGGGAAAAAGATAAATTAATTAATTTATGCAGATCAGCCGTTGAGCGAGGGGTCGACACCCACTTGCGCGCATACGAAACTTAAGGAAATTGTGGATGAGGTTTTGGACGAAGTCACTCAACTGCCTTGTATGGAGGTAAATGAGGAATTTAATTTAAAATTTTTTAATTTTTTTTTTAATTTTTTTTTTTTTTGGGGGTTTTTTGTTTAGGATTGTACGAGTAATAGCGATATATTTTATCCGATGGAGAACGAGTGGTCAGATTCGCTTTATTCGCAGTCGTACGAAGATATTTTGGCGACCGCTGTGCTCAATAAGGTTTTGGGTTAATTTATTGGCGGAATTTAGGTTGATGATTTATTGATTTCCAGGTGATCGAGCAACATCAAAGGAAGAATTTCTCACACATATCAAAACGGGTCGAAGTGGAAAGCGAATTGGTGACGCCCGTGACGCCGGAAACGCCTTCTTCACCGCTCACATCTATGTCTCCCACAACGCCGTTGAAGGATGATAAGAAAATACAAACGCAAAGTGATTGGCTTGAAATTGAAGATAGGAATTCAATAAAATATTTAATACGTTTTTTTTTTTTTTCTTTTTTTTTTTTTTTTTTTAGTTTTTGTAAGCAAAGGGGTGCAGTCGGATGTTAATGAAGATGGATCGGAGAGTGATGCGGGAACCGAAAGTGCCGGCGATGACTTCAGTTGGGCGGATAAAAATATGCTCCGACCTGTGTCCTACACGGTAGAAGAATGATTTATTTTTTGTTTTTGATTGATTTGTGCAATATTTTCCTGTTTTTTATTTTATATTTATTTTTGCAATTTTTTCCTGTTTTTTTTTTTTTTTTTTTATATATATATTTTTATTATATTTTTCTGTTTTTTGATTGCTTTCTACCATATTTTTTCGATATTTTTCTGCTTTTTCTGCTTTTTTTTCTTTCGATATTTCTCGTTTTTTATCTTTTATTTTTGCGACTTTTTCTGTTTTATGATCGATTTTTATCGATTATTTTTGTTTTTTGATCGATTTTGGTATATTTTCTGTTTTTTGATCGATTTTGGTACCTTTTTCTGTTTTTTGATCGATTTTGGCTACTTTTTTCTGTTTTTTGATCGATTTTTGCTACTTTTTTCTGATTTTTGATCGATTTTTGCTACTTTTTTCTGTTTTTTGATCGATTTTTGCTACTTTTTTCTGATTTTTGAACGATTATTGCTACTTTTTTCTGTTTTTTGATCGATATTTTTCGTTTTTTAACTTTTATTTTTGGATTTTTTCTGTTTTATGATCGATTTTTATCGATTTTTTTTGTTTTTGATCGATTTTGGTACTTTTTCTGTTTTTTGATCGATTTTGGTACTTTATCTGTTTTTTGATCGATTTTGGTACTTTTTCTGTTTTTTGATTGATTTTGGTACTTTTTTCTGCTTTTTGATCGATTTTTGCTATTTTTTCTGTTTTTTGATCGATTTTTGCTACTTTTTTCTGTTTTTTGATCGATTTTTGCTACTTTTTTCTGTTTTTTGATAGATTTTTGCGACTTTTTTCTGTTTTTTAATCGATTTTTGCGACTTTTTTCTGTTTTTTGATCGATTTTTGCGATTTATTTAGATAGAGGAACAGATCGAGGAGATTACGACCACAATCGAAGACTCCGAATCTGAAACTGAAACGACCACGACTCCCGACAAAACATTTCCGAACCAAAATGGCGCGCAACCCGTCATTACCAAAACAACAGCGCGAGTTTCCGGTCTTCCGGTGTTGGACTTGATGTACACCGAACTGAACTTCGATTCGGGAAAGAAAGTTCCCTTTCCGGAACTCGGAGTAGACGTCGTCGATGCGACCGACGAAGAGGCGGAAGGCCAAGAAAACGACGCATCGATACTCGTCAGCGACGTGGAGTCGTGGGAGGACAACTGGCGGTTCAGGAAGAAGGCTTCCGCCTCCCCCTACGGAAACATTCGGGGCAGAATCGTCGTGTGCGACGAACCGGTCCCCATGCTCATTCCTAATCCGGAAGACCGGTTGGTGCGCACTCGAATCGGCAGCAAGTGAGCGAAAACAATCCGAAATTTATCCGAAATTTTTATTCAATTTTATTTTTTATTTTTTCTCTTTTTTGTTTGAAGGGACATCGACGAGTTGTCCGATTTGTCGGAGAAGAATTCGGACGATTCGTTGGACGCGTCGACGACCAGCGACACCGATTCCGAACTGTGTTTCCAGGAATCGCCGGAAATGGGCAAGAAAAGGAAAACTGTCGAAGATAAAACAGTTTTAAACGATCTGAATAAACCCCCGACGACGACGACGACGCGACAAACACCGAGTCCGATACCGACGCCGATGCCTCGGAAAAACCGAAATCTTAGCACGTCGGACGTGCCGTTCGTGCTGCATTCGCCGGCCAAACCGAGTCGTTTCTCCACCGAACCGCCGCCCAGCATCCCGGAGTTTGTCCACCAACTCCAAGACGTGGAAATCGTCGAAGGAAACGCCGCCATTTTCACGTGCAAAGTGTCGGGCTGCCCCGAGCCGCAAATGAAGTGGTACTTGGAGGGCCACGAACTCGTTCCCTGTTCGTACGTCAACATAAGTACGTTTTGGTCGTTATTTATTAAAAAAAATTTAATTTTTTTTTTGATGAATTTATGCAATTTGCAGCAAATCACGCATCCGGTTCGTGGACTTTGGAGTTGTTGTCAGTCTCAATGGCGTCCAGTGGATCCGAATTACTCGCGGTGGCCAGTAATCGAATCGGCCAATCCACGTCTAGTGCCTATCTCAATGTTGGTACGCAAATTATCAACCCAAAACAAAAACAAAAAAATTTTTTTGATGAGAATTTTCTTTTTATTTAGTTGGATCGAAGAAACCGGAAGTTGATTCGTTGACCCGAAGGGTGAATAACACTGGAGACGAGGTTCACGTGGAAGCTGAGAAAATGCTCGTGTCCACAAACCAGGTACGTTAAGACAAAATTATTTAATTAAAATTAAAAATTAAAAAAACGTTCGTGTCGTTTTATTTGTGCTAATAAAATGTCGCATATTTGTTCCTTTCCCCCTTTTCTAACACTCAAAAAACTGTCAAAAACAAGTTGTCCGAACTGTCTCGTCAGTTGGATAACGTGGACGACACTATCACGCGGCTGGAAGTTCAGTTCCAGCAACGAACTTGGGACGAACGACGAGCCGAGTTGCGGAGAGACGCGATACACGTTACAACTGCCGAGGTAGTTTCCATTTTGGATCTACTAAGTTACTAGATTTCGCTCGTTGTCGTGTAGAATTTAAAAAAAAAAACGTTCGAATTAAATGGCGTCGAAAATAAATTCGATTTTATTCATTTTTTTTTATTTTTTATTTTAGGAAAATGCGTCGAGTTGTATTCGTCACGTGACGGGGCAAGCGCTGGATTTGTTGTCCGCCGCGCAAGACGTGATCGATAGGAATAAGGGGGAGTTTCCGGGCTCCATAGCCGAAAGAGAGCACCGGAAGTGGCTGAATCCCACGGGGGTTATTCCGAATAACCCGTACAGTGCGGAGAATTTGGTGAAAAGAGCCGAGTCGAGTAAAAGGGGCTTGTCTAGTCCACGTGCGAGTGCGGGGGTGCCGGCGATACGAGTCGACGACGAATTCGACGGGAAATCGGTGGATTTGTCGAGGTAAAATTGAAATTTGGATTTTTTTAGGTGGAAACATTTTGTTCGAATTAATTCGGTTGGTGGTTGAATTGATTGACGCCAGGTTTTTTGATAGGGTTGCCGATAGTGAAACTGACAACACTAACACGGAGAATGAAACTAGAGAGTAAAGCTTTTGTGGTGTTGGTTCTTGTTTGGGCATTCTGGGATAATCGAGACTATAATAGTTTTATTTTTTTTTTAAATAACAAATTTGGATGTTTGTCGTTGATTTGTTGATTAGATTTTATTTTATTGTGGTTTTATTTTTTTTTTTTAGGTACAGACGCGATTATTTTATTAACGGAAATTCGAGTCGAGAAGTGCACGCGAATAATGTCGTCGTTGACACCGGGACCCGAAACACTCTGAATGTTGTCGAAGAAACGGTAAAAAAAATCGTCGGGATATGGAATTATTTCGGGTAAATAGCCGTTGTTTCGTCGTTAGATGTACGTTCGAGCGGGTAAAATGAGCTGCTTGGACGACAAAATGGCGGATTTGGAGTCGCAAGTGGAGAAAATCGAAGATACGACGTCATCCAGACACGTGTGCGATCTGGAGGATAAAGTGGTTTATGCGACTGCGCAAATTAGACATAATGAAAACCAGGTAAAATGAAATTAAATGTAAAATTTTGCTTATTTATTTATTTATTTATTTATTTATTTATTTATTTAATTTCAGCTTTCGATCGTGGAGACTCAAGTGGATAAACTGCAAAAGACGTTGGAATTGAACAAGTTGAAGCGCGTGCAGAGATCGAATTCGGACCGAAGTGCTTGGCAATCCGAGTTGCTGACCCCGACCGAGGTGGAGTCGAACCGGTGGACTTCCCTGCAGAGCCCGGGGATGCGAACCGGGTCGTTGGAGAGACTCAATGTCGTCGGCCAAAAGACGTTGAAGTCGGCGCACACTCCTTTCTTGTCCAAAAAACTGTCGACGAGTGTGTCTTGTTTATACCGTCCTCCGAGCACCGAAAACGTGCTCGTGTCCACCCGAAATGTACGCGAAGAGGTGCCAAATTTACCCAGCGTTAAGCAGATGGTCTCGAGGTACCAGGAAGGACTCAACTCGCAGACGTCGACTCTTGAACGGAAGAAAAATGTCATTTCAGTCGTCGATATTTTTCCTCAAGTAATTAAGCGATTTTTGTCGATTTCTCTTAATTTTTTTTTCGTGGTTTTTCTTGATTTTTTTCGTGATTTCTCTTGATTTATTTCGTGATTTCTCTTGATTATTCGTGAGTTCTCTAGATTATTCGTGAGTTCTCTTGGTTTTTCATAATTTATCGTGAATTTTCGTGATTTATCTTGATTATTCGTGTTTTATCTTGATTTTTCTTGATATTTCTCGTGATTTATTTTGTTTATTTTGTGATTTGTTTTGTTTTTTTCGTGATTTATTTTGTTTTTTTCATGATTTATTTTGATTTATCATGATTTATCTTGATTTTTCATGATTTATCTTGATTTTTTACGATCTATCTTGATTTTTTCATGATTTATCTAGACTTTTCATGATTTTTTTTAATGATTTTTCACGATCTATCTTGATTTTTCATGATTTATCTTGACTTTTCATGATTTTTCTTGACACTTCTTGGTTTTTAAAAAAAATATTTTTTTTAACTTTTTTTTTTTAGAATTTAAATGATCAGAATCCTGTGATGGAAGCACGGAATGTCGTCATACTAGATAAAGGTTCATTGACGAGAGGGTTCACCAAAAGAGAGGTAACGAATTTAGAAGAGAAACAGGAAACAGGAAGTCAATCGACAGTAGTGCACCAGTTGTCCCAAAAATTTAACTTAAACCAAAGGGACCAATCGCCCACGAGTGTTAAAAGGGTTAGATTATAATAACAAATTATAATTTCCATTTTGTTCTGTTATTGTTTTCGGGTTTTTATGTGAAACTGCTTCGGAAATCCACGTTTACATTTATTTATTTATTGATTTATTCAACTTATTTTTATTATTTAACATTATTTAACATTAGTTATGCATTTACTAACTCGTTTCTGTTTATTGTTTATCGTTTATTGTTTACACATCGTTTTACTAACAAACTAATAAACATTTTGTTCGAATTGTCATCAATCGATTGATTTATTTTGAAATTCTAAATTGTTTTTGGTGATTTGTAGGTGCACAGTTTGACCGCCCGTTCCCTCTCGAAAGAGTTCCGCGAAGCAGCGCTTAAAACGCAGACAAAACCCTTCCGCTACCCGATTGTAACGACCGCCGATTCGGACGAATCGCTCTCACCGGACGGCTGGTACCCCAACCGACCGCCCATCAATTTCCCCCGCATGAACACGAACACGAACGGAAACACGAACGGCGAATGGGGACAAACGTCGCCGGACACCGACGGACACGGATACACGTCGGACGAAAGCGGCGCGAGCACCGTCTCCCTACCCAGATACCGTTTACCCGTTGATAACGCATTCTATAACAATTTCCATTAAATGTTAACCTCGGAAGGACTGATTTAAGCCTTCCGTCCTTCTATGCAGCGTTAAATTTCATCTCTTGAGTGGATTTTTTTTAATCACGAGGGTCCAAATTTCGAAATAAAAGACAAAGAAAATAAAATAAAAGTATAGAATCGATGTCATTTGGATTTTATTTTTATAATTTTTATTGCGTTGAATAATGGATATTATGATCAGAATCAAAAAATGTACCGCGTACGTGTAATGGTGTGAAAATATTCTTGAGTATTTTTAGGAAACTAAGCAGGTATTTTTATTATAGAAATATTTCTAGAAAGTGTAGTTTTTGGTAGTGTTTTGTAAATCGCAAATTGTCTTTGCATCAAATTCAAAATGGAGGAGAGGAGACGAGAGTATTTAAGGAAAGGAGATATAAAAATCCAATAAACATTCTTTATAAATATATTATTATTGATAGAGTTATCTGCAAGTTTTCTACTATGGTATTATATAATTATATTGTAATTTAGAATATTTTTGTAGGAATTCCAAACTTTAAACTCTCTATAGGTGAGCTAGCCTTGTTTGTGGTTGTGACTTGTGAGAGGAGTGAGAGGGGAAATGAAATGAATTGTCATCACGCTCGATGAAGTTTAATTTTTTTAATCGTACGGAGTGATATATTGGGAACGATGGATGTTTTTTGTTGATGTTTAGATTTGACAAAGTGTTGGTGTTGGTGTTGATCATTCCAAAACAAGGTGCGGATGTGCCTCGAAAAAATTCTCCCTTTTCGTACTTTTTGCCCCTTCTTTTTCAGAAATTTTTGTATAAATATTTAAACTTGTGAATAAATAAGTACCTGTTTCGATTATTAAAAATAATTGTTTATTTATTTATTTTATTTATTTATTTATTTTAAAAAGAAGACATTTTGAACGTTTATTAACTTTTGAATTTTGACGATAGATGGCGCGGTCTCGATATTTAGTCGATAATAAACATCGATATTTATTTCATCATTCGCATCGTTTTGCCATTTTCGAGAAGGAATTTCGACCGTTTCTTTCGTTTTGATTTCCAGGTCGATGCCAGTAAGCCGATTAGTAAAAATTAACATTGCTTGGTAAGTTTTGGAGTCGAAGTGAGCGTTTTTAATCCAAAATAAATTTGATTATAAAATTAAGAGTTTGTTCCTAGCCAACCCACGTGCGCCTCGATCAATAAGCCTAATTCGTTTCGTTTTAGGTCCATCACCGTCGTTTCGGGTCTTTATGCATTCTGGTTAGCGAAAAAATCAATAGACAAACATCGCTATGAGGCGATGAAAGTGCGGGATCGCATAAGAAACTCAAACGTCGGCGAATACGAACAAAGCACGAGGAAATTCCTACGCGAATTGAAAGCAGAAAACCAAAAATAAAACGTAAAAAAAAAAATCAAAAAAAAAATCGAAAATAAAACAAAAAAAAAATATTCAAAACAAAAAAAATCAAAAAAACATTAAAACAAAACGTTTTTTATTTTTAAATTTCTCAGAGTTCCAACATGGCCGCCAACGTTCAACTCGACCCGGCAAAGATGCAGTTGGTGCAAGAACTCGAAATCGAAATGATGTCGGACATGTACAACCGAATGACAGCCGCGTGTCACCGCAAATGTATTCCGCCCAAATACCGAGAAGCCGAGTTATCCAAAGGCGAATCCGTGTGTCTCGATCGATGCGTGGCTAAATATCTGGATATCCACGAGCGGATTGGGAAGAAATTGACCCAAATGTCGATGCAGGATGAGGAATTCATCAAGAAATTACAGGAACAGCAGCAGCAACAAGCCGTTCCCAATAAATAATCGTTTTATTTTATTTTATTTTATTTTCTTTTATTATTCTACAGAATTATCTCTAGGTTTTTGTTATGTGCGCGATTTAAATAAAAGCATTCTTCTATTCCATTTGGTTTTGTCGAATTCTTCGATGAGTTTCATGTCGCATTTTTCTATTAAATGAGTTGTGATTTTCTGCTCGATGTTTTCTCTCATTTGCAGGCGTTGCAATTTGGTTTGGAATTGTTGATGGATGTGTGGAGTGGATCGTTTTAGTCGTCTGGACGCTAAACGATAGCATTTCCACGGCTGGGGCTCGATTAGGAGGAATTGCGACCATTTGGACACTTGGTGCAGGAATTCACGCAATCCGTCGTCGCCGTGGTTGATGTGGATCCACATTGTGATGGAAAAGGCGAAAGTCACGTGGAATTTTGTACAATTATGGACGTTCAAAAATGCGCGAAGACAATTGTCTCGACGTTGGTCATCCATGATATTGAGTCGATCGAATGTGATGTTTGTAGGGAATTTATTTGATTCGCAACACCGTTCGATTAATGTCGGATCCAAATCAACGCCTAAAAATTGAATGTTTATTTCGTTTCCTTCTGTTAAGTGCCGATAGAGTTCTGTGGTTAATTCCTGCATAAAGAAAAAGAAAAATTAAATTTTTTTTTTAAATCAGATTCTTCACGTCACTCACTCCAGAGTTGCAACCGACGTCTAAACAAGTCACGATATTTTTTGTCGGTATTTTTAAATCCTCTATTAGCGACTTAGGAATGTTTTTTGTTCTGTTTTCCGCCGGATTGAATGAATAATAATTAATAAAGTTGCCGTGAGTAGATGCACCCGGGTCAAATCCATCGTTTCTGGGCGCGGCCATCTTTGAAAACACCGTTGCATTATGGGATAATAAAATGGCATCCGAAGAAGTACGTAATGATGTTATTTGAGAGTTAAAGTGTCTTTTATTGATTTATTCGACTTTTAAAACGAATTTTAATCTATTAATAGGATGAAGAGATATTTGAAATCACCGATTTCACAACGGCGACGGAGTGGGAAAGGTACAAATAAACAAATCGACCAATTGTCTACGACTTGCACTCAAAATAACACTCAACATTTCCCTTCAGATTTATTGCTCGTATAGAAGAAGTCATCCACGAGTGGCAACTTACGAAACCTCAACAACCCAGATCGTTGAAAAGAGTAAATTACAAATTTAAAAAAAAAATTAAAAAGTGAATATAAAAATAAATCTCTCGATTTAAGGGTGACATTTGCAATGGAATTTGGAAAAAACGCATCGACACGATCACATTTGCTGACACGCGATTCAACACGATTCATCACTGTTTGGAATTCGACGATGGCGACGTGAATGGAGGAAATGAAGTTGCGGTGGAAGATTCGGGAGAAGGTGCTGAGGATGGAAAAATGGAAGAATATGAGAAAATTTATTTTTAATTGGATTTTTTAAAAATTTTATTTTTGCAGAACCTTTACCTCAGGCCTTAGAAGATTTAATGTCGATGGAGAATGATTTTCCATTTCGTGCTCACTGTCTGTCTCGTTGGTACGGGTTGCGTGAATTTGTTGTTCTCACGCCTACGGTTTATACGGATGCGATTATCAGTGAGAGTAAAGTGAAAGTTTTGCTCAGTTCGTTGTGCGTTGCTGTCAATAACAGCAATTGGTAAATTATATTAATTTATTTTATTTCAATTTATTAATTTATTTTATTCGCAGCTCCATTCCATTTTTCGTTCAAGTTCATAGCGTCAACGAGTCGTATTATTTGGGGGTTTGCGAGGGCGGTGGAATCCGAACAAATTTCGAAATGGTTCATCTACAAAAAGCGCCACAAAAAGCCAATCATTTGTCGGGATTATTGGACATCTTTAAAGCGAAATTAGTAATTTTTTTTAATTTTTTTTAATTTTTATTTTAAATTAGAAAATAAATCGAATTTATTTCCAATTAGGCGAGTCCTCGACTCAATGCACCCGTTTCAGTTTCGGTTCGTTTTACGTTTGTGTTGCACGATTGGACCGAATTGGTTTGGCCTCAACAACCACCCGGTATAATTAAAAATTAAAAGATCGATTATTTTAATTTTCCATTAATTATATTTTATTTTTTATTTTTATTTTTAGATTTTGATTTATTATTGGGTGAAATTGGGATCCACGAACTAGGACAGCTGCCGTTCGGTGCTTGCGAGGACCCAGTTAGCGAGTTTTTTTTATCGACCACGTGGCCGTGTATGTGCGAAGACGTCATCGTCGATAATGACGTGTACTCGTGAGTCGATTAATTCTATTCATTTATACACAAATTAAATAGAAAAATATTTTAAAATTTTAGAGATTTGGATCCGTTGCAAGCGCCTCAATGGTCACTACGTGTGAATTTAGTAGAAAACCCTCAATGTTTATTATGTAAGAAAAATTGTAATCACAAATGTAATGTAATTTTAATTTTAATTATTTTTCAGATGAATATCTAAACAATCTCGTCGCTCTATCTAAACGTCAAGACCCGGCGGATTATTTTTTAGCAAAAAACTCGGACGATGGTAACGATCATTTAAAAATAATTTGGTTTTAATACTGTAATTTAAAAAAAAAATCAAAATCATTTATTCACAAAAATCAGAACGACACTTCAGTCAATCGTTGGATCGCCTCACGGATCGCCTCACGGATCGCATTCCGCTGAACGTGAACGTTTCCGTGTCGTCAGTCGTCGGCAAACCGATAAGCAGGCGACTTTCGAAACCGGAAAACAGACCGATCGCGGCGTCGCAACTGCAGCAAATACTAGACTACCTATTTCCGGACGCACGAGCAAAAATGACCGTAAAAAAAAAATCGAAAAACACTAGAAGAATAACAAAAAAAAAACTGATAAAATGTAACGCTCCTTTTTTTTCCCACTGGTAGGAAAAAGAAAAAACCAAAACGGACGACACCGAGGAGTCGACAACAAACGTGTTATCTCGCGCGGAGGAGATTTTCCGCTCCCTGAAATCGGCGCCGCGAGACAGTCTGACGTGGCGCCTGGCCATGTGCATCGCGCACGTGCACCACGGCTACAAATCCGTGGCGGCCGTCGCGCATTTGTGGTCCGAATTCGTCCTCGAGATGCGCTACCGATGGGAAATCGCGTGCCAGCTGCCCGAGTAAGTCTATTTGAACGCGCGTCCCGTCGTCCTGTAGGGGTTGAACGCTTGTTCGGGCTCGTCCGACCACGGATTCGCCTCGAACGCGCCCAGCGAACGGAACGAGCCGGCGTACGGACGCTTCTTCTGCTGCTGGAGGAGGAGACTGGCGCCCGCGCCCGCGTTCGAGTGCGTGTGCGAGTGCGAATGCAGCGGGTTCAAGTACTGACCCATGGCCGACTGCGAGCGCAGGTATTTGGGGCCCAACGAGCCGAGCACCGCGTTGTCCGACTTGTCAAGGTGATACATTCGCGCGCGCGGGATGCTGCGCGTGCTGTACACGGACCCGGTGTCCCAGTCGGGCACCTTGACGGACGCGGACGTCATGTCGAGGGGTCCGATGGTGGCCACTCGCGGGTGGCGGTCGTAGCGCGGCGTCTGGCGGCGATTGCAGCAGACGAAGATGATGACGGCCACGATGACGGCCACGCAGATGGCGGCCGACGCGGCGATGATGACCACTTTGTCCGTCTCCGCCGTGTGGATCCGCTCGCTGCGCACTTCGCGGCACTGGTCGTGGTCGAGCGGGTGCGTGGCGGGGTCGTCGTGGCCCACCAGAACGCACACGACGAGGCACTCGTTGGCGGGCACGTTGTTGATTCGGAACTGGCGGCTCTGCGGCGACAGCGATCGGCTCATTTTGAATTGATTTTCGCCGAAAAGTCGGAAAGCGACGCGGATTTCGGGCACCAGGTGGTTGTTGGGTGCGCTGAACACCTCCCACGTGATCCAGATGGTGGAGTCGGTGCGGGACGCGTTGGCCACGCGCACTTGGTGTTTGGGCAGCCCCGCCGACCGCGGCGCCCACGTGCGGTTGCTCGGTCTGGCGACGGTGCTCGATGGGGCCGCCACGACGGTCGTGGTCGACGGTACCGTCGTGGGACTGCTGGCGGTCGAGGTGACCGTCGTCGGGGACGTCGTCGGTTGCTCGCAGTTGAGGTCTTCGGACGAGAGTTGCGCGAAGTTGCTACCGCGGAGGGATGGCGGGCTGCCGCAAAACTGCGGGTTGCGTTCTCTGGAGGTGACTTGGAGGTCGAAGTCGTGGATCCAGTTGGAGAGCCATCGGAGCCGGCAGTCGCACGAGAGGGAGCGACCGCCGATGCTGAGGCCGCGGAGCGTCGAGTTGAGGCGCTGGAATGCGCTCACGTTGAGGGTCTCCAAAGGATTGCCGTCGAGCGCGAGGAGGGTCAAGGAGCTCATGGACTCGAACGCGTCGTCCGGGATCGTGGAGAGTTTGTTGAAACCCAAATCCAAAACCTGGAAAACGGAAACGAAACAAATGAAAAATTGAATTTGTAATTAATTAATTAATTAATTCGTTTTTTTTTTCTTACTCGGAGTTCGGTGAGACCTTTGAGCGCGTCGACCGGAAATTCCTCTAGGGCGGCGCTGAGGAGGGAGAGGGAGCTAATGGTGCCTTCGACGCCCTGGAACGCGTCGGGGGGGATTCGTGCGAGGGGGTTTCGCTCCAAATTGAGCGCCGTTAGCGATCTGAGCCCTTTGAACACGCTTCCGTCGAATCGATTCACTCGATTCTGAGCGAAATCCAAAAAAGCCAACGACCTGAGGATCCCCAAGGCCGGCGGCACCCGTTCCTGACCGGTCGCTCGCAGCCCCAAGTTGCGCAACGACGATTCGAGGCCCAGCATCGAGTTATTGTGGAAAACCAAAGGGTTATCGTTCAATTTCAACACCTAAAACAGTAAAAAAAATTAATTTTTTTTGAGTTTGTTAAATTTTTTCTCGAGTTCACCTGCAACGGGGGGCCGACGAAGGCCGCGTGGTCGATGAATTTGATTTTATTCCTCGATAGATCCAGGTGAGTGAGCGCGCGCAAAGAGCGCAACGCCTCGCTCGGGACCGACTCGAGTCCATTATCCTGAAGTCCGAGCGACTCCAACTTGGTTTCCTGACCGGCGAACGAATCCCCGGCGATCCGCTCGATCCCGCACTGAGTGAGCTGCAGACTGGACACCTGGAGACCCCGCAGAGCGCCCCCTCGCAACTCGCTCACGCTGCCGTTGCTAACGAACAACAAAGCGATGTCCACCTCGCCCGCCGAGCCCAGCGCCGCCACCACTTCGGACACCGCCACCAGCGAGCACTGCACCGTCAGTTGGTGACCCGCGGTCAGCGAACACGAGCACGCCGAATGCACCGCCGTCAAATTGGACCACCACGGACACTCCCCTCGCACCAGGCTCCACGAAACGACGAAAAAAATCAAACCTAAAAACGATAAAAAAAAAAAGATTAAAAAAAAGTGAAATTATTTCGGGTTCCATTTTGATCGTCACTCACTCGATGTGGATGCCATGACTGTCGAGGGGCCTGTGTTGCGTTCAAGGTCGAGTCAATTGGAGGATCCCGCCCTTCCCTGGCTGTTGTTTTATGCGAGACGCGGCCCGCGGCGCTGGATTCCATCCGTGACGAGTGACTAGGGCTGCGGGCCATGGACCTCTCCCAACTTTCACCCGTCAGTTAAGACGGGGAGGTTCGAACGAGTGAAATAAAGAAGTAAAGGAATAAAGGAATAAAGCTTTCTAAGGCGCCCACTTAAGTGAGTCACACATGCGAGGTCAAGCGGAGTGACACACTCGTACAATTGTCCCCGATACTCCCCGCGCATTGTTTCGCATCTGAATTGCTAAGGAAGTTCGACACAAAAGATTTGTTCGCCTTTTGGCTCGAATAATTCAACGAGAGAAAAATTATTTTTGTTGAATTTTATTTATTTATTTATTTATTTATTTATTTTGATTTAGGATGAGGTTGAGGTTGCGGAATTTATTGGAAAGGAGTTTGACGTTTGGGGGGTGTCCGGGTCGGTTTCGTCTTCGGTTTTTTGTCGGTTGCGGAATTTGACGCAGAGGGCGACGAGGGCCGTGCAGATGGCGGCGCTGGCACCGGCGGCGACGGCTGCGGTGGCCATTTGCGCGCGGGTGTAGGTTCGGGGGTGTTTGGAGTCGGTGGTGACTTCGAGGCAGGTTTCGGTGTTTTGGTGGTGGGCGGTGAGTTTTTGGGAGGGGGTTTGGAGGAGGGAAACGCAGAGGATGTAGGGGGAGTTGGGTGCGAGGTCGGTGAGGGTGGTGCCGGAGGTGTGGTTGCCGGTTGGGTCGAGGACGTCGGCGGGGTCTTGGAGGGAGGTGTTTTTGGTGAGGTGTTGGGAGGAGAAGAGACGGAGTTTGATGAGCCAGAGGTAATTGGGACGGGAGAAAAGCGATTGGAAATTGAGGGGGGATTTGAATTTTTCGGGAACCCAGATCGGTTCTTCGTCGAAAACGGTCCATTTGATCACGATGGTGTCACTCGTGGCGCTGGCACTCATCTGGGGAGATTAGAATTAAAGAATTTAAATCTTTTTTGGATAATTTTTTTTGTTGGAATTTCTTTGAATTTCTTTGAATTTCTTTGAATTTCTTTGAATTTCTTTGAATTTCTTTGAATTTCTTTGAATTTC
>JAQFXT010000763.1:0-26025 GCA_034683725.1 Strigamia crassipes | reverse complement strand
TGGTCAGTGACGTCACAGTGACGTAAATAGTGGAAAATTACCGGATTGGCTACGCTATTTTTCGATATAGCGTAAGCGCCGTTAGAATTATGAGTTTTCCACTACAGTTATAGGCATAACGGGGGTTTTTATAACGTAAAAGTACGTGGCGCAAACTGCGTATTGTGTGTAAGCAAAAATGTAATTATAACCCAAAACGTTTTCGACTATTGCTGGTCTTTCTCGGTGAATTCCTGCACGTGTTTTTAACATCGCGATTCTCAAGCTTGTTCCACACAATGAAGATAAAGCGAGAATATTATGATATACCATGTTGTAAATTACTTTTATAAATGAGTTTATTGTTGTTCATTTACTTTATTTTAAGATTATTAGGCCTAATTAGGCTTAACACTGCTAAATAACGACTGGAATTAAACTGCGTTAGAATGGGATGTGCAGTATGAATTGGGCATCAAGATACAGAGTTGGAACTGCAAGCTTTGTGCATTTATGGATTTTATTCATACATTTGTGACTGGTCCGGGCCCTAAGCACTTAAAAGATTTTGATGCCCTTATAAATATCTAATTCAAAATACATAGCAAATATCAGCGTATTGAACATGTTGTGGTGTCCCCTTCCTGTGATGCCCTAAGCTCTCTCGCTTTTCCGAGACTTGAGAGCAAACAAGCACAAAAATATGTTGGTACCAGGGACTGACGAAAGGCATGGAAAGCGGGTACTAATTACCCGATTATGTTAAATAAATGTTTTCTTTTCCTATTCCATGATTCATTTGCATACCAAGCAGAGAATGTTTTTTTTTTATTTGCAGGTAAATACAAATCCTTTGTAAAGATTTTTAGCCGGGCCGCCCTTGACAAAAAAATTATATTTTTCACTGAAGCTCGAACCCACTGTTGGCAGCCCTGACCGTGACAATTTACATAAATTGATATACAATTTATACATTACAGTTTGCGGCAGATAAGTCGACTTTTATAACTGTAACGTGAAAGCGCAAGCGCAAACTGAACTTTTACACTTTTATGTTACACTAAATATAGTGTAAAAAAATGCCGTTATTACACAGTTTGCGCCATGTACTTTTCCCTTATAAAAAGTCCCGATATAGTTATAACTTTAGTGGAAAAGTCATAACTATAACAGAGCTTACAGTATAACTGGAAATAGCGTAGCCAATCCGATAATTTAACACTATTGACGTCATCAGTCAAAAATTGCAAATGGCGATTGTTTACTTTGCTGCCATTTGCAATTCCCCGCCTCAATGTAAATACAGATAAATCAGTTAGCTTGTGTGTTAGAATTGTTCGTGTTTGATCAGAAAATAACAATTTCTGTTCGTTTCTGATCAAAAACGAACAGAAATTGTTCGGTTTCGTGATCCCACTGAATACTCCATTTGCATACAAAATAAAAGACATTTTAACCCCCAAAAATGTCTGAAATGTAATTTTTTTTAAAACCAACGAAGTAATGATAAATATTAAGTGCTGCTGTGTTGTATTTTTTTTGTCTGGCAGTCACATGATCAGTCACATGGTATATAGTGTAAAAATACTTTTATAACATAAGGGAAAAGTGTATGGCGCAAAGTGTATTTTCCAATTTTTTCGTTACACTAAATATAGTGTAAAAATTGCTTTAACTATAAGGGAAAAGTACATGGCGCAAACTCTGTAATTATACTGTGTATTGTACTCTAAACTACATAATTTATAGCCATTGTTCCAACAATTTAGCATTAAAACACCGAGGCCTTCATACTGTTTGGATTTTGTCGCTGGCTTTTAAAAGTAAGAGTTTATCGCCACACCAAAATGCACTTGGGAAGCGTGCTTTTTGTTGAAAAATGTCTGAAACAATTTACTACATGCAGAACTTCATTATCAACCATAATGCACTGCTGGCTGGTCAACATTGCATCAAAAGTATCCAGCACATTCCTTCCTAGACTTTTACCTAGCAACATCAACATCATTTCATTTTGTTTGCATTATTCACTGCTTTAACTCCATTTGCATGCAGAGTGAGGGGTTGTGGAGCCATTCAGTCCATGCTCTTTCTTTTGAAATGCAAATTAAAACCTTAATTAAGCAAAGATAGAGGAAAAAAAAAAAAAAAAAAAAAAAAAAAACAAGGAACATACTTCTCTGTTTTGCAAACATACAGATATATTTCTAAGCACTGAATTCTTCTTCTATGAAATTTAAAACAAAAAAATTTGAGCAATATTCTAATTAAATTCTTGGAAATCAAATATGTCTAGGTAAATTAATACTTGCCGCAAAATAATCTATTTTAAATTTTAAATTTGTTTGTCATCGCATAGCCTAGATAACCCTCCAGCTTATTAGTAGAGATAGGAACTCTCTTTTGCTTTCACATAAACCACTGTATATACCTTAAACAGATCAGTTTACTAGATGGGAAAAAATCTATTAAGGCGCTTTCCCTTTAAGCTTGCAGCGTGTTCTGTTGTTGATATAAAGCTTCCAAGCAATAGACTTGCTGTCTACCATTCCCCCAAGAAGTAAGCAATCAAAATCTGTTCTACCACTAGATATCATCAAGATTGGCGTTTCCAAACACACTATGAAACCGTTATTTAAACGTTACTAATACCGGTGATTCCTACCTACACTAACCTATCCTAGATGTGGCAATAGACGCTCTTGTTGGCACCAAACCTAGACTAGCCCACAAGATAGGCTGATGTAGGTACGAATTAGCGACACCGAAGTAGCGACACGACAATAGCGACGATCAACATAGCGACAGGCAAAACCTAACCTAACCTAACCTAACCTAACCTAACCTGACATAACACAACCTAACCTAACCTAACCTAACCTGACATAACACAACCTAACCTAACCTAACCTAACAAATAACGTTCACCACAAACGTTTGACGAAAATTTCCCAGACGTTCGCTGAATGTTCGGTTGCTATGCCAATCCGGTCTTTGGGTAGACCTGGGAAAGAGTCAATCCCTCCCGCTATATTTTCTTTAAAGTACTAGTTTGTGGATAATATTACAATATTGTATTAGACAAGCCTTAAGTTAACAACATTTATTGCTAGATGACATATAATTGAAATATAATTGCAATGTATTTTTGAATCATATGGGATTGCACAAGCGGCAAAATTCTTAGGGACGGGTTTGTGTCCCAGGATGCTAAGCATGATTTTTGGGGATAATAACAGGTAATGGCGCTATTTACTTGTTCGTAATAATTTTTTTTTACACTTTTGTGTTTTCTTGTGCAAAATATAAAATTTAGTGTTTGAATTTGGCGTCAAGACACCGGATGCAGAGTCTAGCCTTTTCTCCTGTCAATAGCCACTTCGACTGACATATTTACAATTTTGGCTGCTGTAGACACTTTAACCGGTCCTAAAATATTCATCAAACGAAAAATGAAGAACAGCAACACATTGGGCTGCGTTCAATATTCAAGCCTAAAGTCAGTAAAGTCACTTTACGCTTCAATATTGAATGCGCCCATTTTCGTTTTCCACGTTGACAAATCGCAAACAAATCTCTCATGTTTGTTTCTGAAAACTTCGCAAACTTTAAGTCCATCATTTTGGTATGCAAATGACAAGTTGCCAAGCACAAGTGGACAAAAGGCCATGTTGTCTCCCAAGTGACTGTCACATCAACCCATGAACTGACATATAATAGTGGACACTTCCATTACCAGCCGCTTATCGAAAACAAACTTACTTGCAATAGTAGATCCGTCCATCGCTGCCTACATGTGCAGTCCAGCCTGTCCTCAGTTTCCGGTTTATTTCTTCCAAAAAATGCACATCACTTATTTCTGCTTCAGCTCCACATGGAGTCACAGGCAAGTTCCGTTTTGATGATGTCACAGCTAGAGCACTGCTCAAGCGCATGTTTATGAAGTGTCTGTCACATTACAATTAATCCACATCCTTTTTCCTAGCAGAAACCACAGCGGAGTCATTTAGGCATTGTCAGCTGCAATAAACAAGAAAAATATTTAATTTCAAATGCAATAACATTTTTATTTTATAAAAAAAAAAACCAAAAAAAAAAAAAAACTGGTCCTTTAACATAGAGGTTTACAGCTTAGGTCTGTGTGTGTGTGATGTGCACAAAATCGAAGAGCAGCAGACAAGGGCAAATCAATCAATAATAGTCTTAAACAAGAATCTATAGTGGAAGATTCCATTCCTGAATAGTTTTGGACACAAATAAAAGAAATTGGATATTTACAAATCATTATAAAAAAAAAATAATAATAAAAAAAACTAAACAAATTGTAAACAAGGTGTTTTCTAGCAATTGCTGCTTTATTGGCCAATAGGATGAAAAAGAACTGAATATATTGGCACCAAAAGATATTGGCAAGAATTTTTGTGTTAGAAAGATAAATATAAAATTTATTTTTACAGTAATTGAAGTTGAATTATTAAGTTATTCAGATGTGCAGTTTTTATTTGAAGTGATAGATATATATATCTCCACCTACAAAAACCTTATTTTCATTACTGATGCTATTCATAGATATATTGATAAATTTATTTATTTATTTGTTTATTTATTTATTTTTGAATAATTAATATATATGTATATATATATGTATATTATTATCTGAATAACTCTACTTTCCATACACACACATGTATTTTTTTATAAAAACTGTAATTATATTTACCATAAATGTAAGAAGAAAAGAGAAAAAGTTGAAACATCAATACACTTTAGCTCACACTTTAACTTCTCAATTTTTCCCTTTTTTCCTAAGCCTTTACTAAAAAAAAAAAAGAACAAAGCTTTTGATCTCTTCAGTTATGAACAAGAAACTGCAAACTGCTAACACAGCACCTTTCCACATAAAGCCCCAACCATTAGTAAAACCTACCCTGCCTTCACCCCAAAACCAAAATTAAATTAAAATATATTCAGGACAAATATCCCCAAATCAATATCTTGGCACACAATCTATGAAATATGATCCATTACTAGCTTCAGTAAACTTATCCCCCAAACCAATTAATTACTTGCTATATAATAATCCGGAAATTTTAAGGTACATGCATCATTTCTATAATCATGTTACATTATTTAATGTTGAACCAGTCAATACAAAGAAATACTAAATTAATTGTGATTGGCTTGTTGCTTTTTCTTGTACAACAAGTGTAAACACTGGCTAAGTTACTTTCTTACTGTTACTAGTAGTGTGAACACAGTAGGTGCAATCAATAAAACATAGGATGATTGATTTACGAGATTTAATACAAAGAATCTCGTGTAGAATCCCATGTTGATCCTTGTGGCACGATAAAAATAGCACGGCCTTTGGAGAGTACTTTAAAGGTGGATTCCCACTTGAAAGTAAAGTAAGCAAAGGTAAGGTAAAGCTCAAATAAAGTAGTATTAAGGTAACGCAAGTATGTTTATACTAGTTTGACGTTGAAGTAAGAATGAACCAATCAGAATTGAATACAAGATCTCGATCTAGAACAAGAAGCAAATTGTTATTAAACTAATGTTGTAATTAAAAACCAAAGAAACTCTTGATTGCGCTTAAGCGTTTCCCCGTGACACATCCTCGTACACTCGCTCGGCATGAAGGTGTGCATCGCAGATCGTTAAAATGGCGGCCCTAACTTTTTGAGTATCGTTCAATCTTGCTTTGTCTCACAAGTTTGAAGTCGTTCCTGATTGGTTGGATGTAAGTTTGCTGCGTTGCGTTGCAACCTACTTGAAAAAAAAATTTGAAGTAACTTTCCACTTTGGTTACTGCTAAATCAATCCCACATTGTAACTCGCAGCAACCTTGCAGAATGTTGCATCCAAGTGGTAACACAAGTGGGAACCCATCTTTATTAGTCTTGCTACGGATTCCATTGTGTCAACAGTAAACATTTTGATTGAAAATACAATACGTGTTTTTTTGATTAAATAAAAAAAGTGATACATATTACAATTAAAAGTATTTTTGGTCATGAGAATCTCGTGTTAATGCTTGTAGCATGAGTTACTGTACGTTCAAGAATGCCATCTCGTGCTAACAAGTAGTGATAATTCTTTATTAAACCTAGCGTAACACAATCTACATGCCACCATCCAACAAAATAATACCAGTAGTGGGTTAACGACCATCTGTCAGCATTCCGTATTTCAGCAAGATGGATTGCTTGTTGTTTGTTTGCAATATATAGATCGAATGATTTTTTGGAAGATAGATAACGGCAGTGCTGTAGTTGCAAGAACAGCTGAAGGTGTATGCAAACCCACTACAGTCGAACCTCGTTATAACGAATCGCAAGGAACCGGAAAATCTGTTTGTTATAACGAAAGTTCGTTATAAGAAATTACAGTACACAATTTTTTTTTCAGTTCTGTAACTGAAAACAAATTCATGTTTATCATAAAAAAACATTATTTATTTATACACATGGTGATTTTAGTCGTGTGATTAATTTTCAAAATTCGTTATAAAAAGGGCTTGTGGGTATTAGAGAGTTCTTAAAAACTTGTTCTTTGTAACGAATAATTTGTAATATCAAAATTCGTTATATCGAAATTTTTTAACATGGTGTTCTATGGAAAACCAACCAAGGAATCTAAAAAAATTCGTTATAACGAGGTTAAACTGTATTGCAACAAAATCTAATAAAATTTCTTGGATTTTCACAAGAATGTTATAGAATTCATACAATAGACCAATGATCTTCAAACTGGGTTCCACGAAAAAATTTGCGTTGTTTAAAAAAACAATACAAAAAAATTTAAATTTAAATTAAATTTTGATATTTACTCAATAAAATACATATTGTTATTGAATATAAAGTTTATCTCAATATGATAAGAGCCAGTGGCTAATTAGTGGGGATATTTTTAACATTTTAAGACATTCTTCTTCAAATAAATAAAAAAAAAAAAAAAATGAATTCCTCAGTTGATTAAATCTCATGCAATTCAATACATCAAATTACCCTGTCAATCGATAAAATAAAAAGGTTGCAATTTTAAAGCACATTCATCTTTCAAGAACATTCATCTTTTGTGCTCAAATCCAACCACAATTTGCCCTCAAGAAAAGAAATAAAAAGAAGCAATATGCGAGTTTCAACGTTTTTTAAGTCGCAGTTAAGCACCTTCTTATGCACTCTTCAATTTGCATTTGAATTTATTTGCACAGCCATTTGAGATTCGCATCACCCAAATCTTCAGTGGAACCATCTATTCCCTAGATGCTCATATTGGTCTGTATTGTCTGGCTCAACTTGTTGCTGCCTGGCATTTTTATGGAAGACTTTGCTGATTACTCCGATACTGGTTATCGACAAATGCATAGATCAATCGACAAATTTTTTAAATTTCATATTTATTATTCTGCTAATTAATGAAGAAGACTATACTGTAAACAAGGAAATTCTTCTAAGTTTACATTTCCCTTGAAAAATCAAGAAAAACACAATTTAAAATACACCAGAGACCACACCAGAGGGGGTTATCGAGCTCTTCCGCCTTTGTTTTGTTTTGGGGTCTCAAAACGGCTTGATTTTATAATTTTACATTTTTCCTCTTTTGTGTTTTTGCAATTACGCTTATGCACATGATTGGTGGAACTGATATCACATGACAAATGCAAAAGTGCAAAATTGTTAAAATTACCAAATAGCCTCCGTTAGCGAAACCCATTATGGTACATTTTAATTGGCAGCAAGATTAGCACTTAGTGCACTCAAATTAAAGTGTTTTTTTTTTTTTTTTAGAAGTTGCATACTGTAAATCTCATTAGATAGGATCAAAAAATAATAATCTGTTTTTGGTGGGATTTACACCCACAATTCTAGGGTGTGAGAGAAAAGAGCACTAAACCCTTAACTGGTATAAGGTTACTCTATTTATTGAAAATACACAGTTTGCGTCACGTACTTTTCCCTTAAAATTATAGTCAATTTTACGTTATAAATGTTGTAACGTAAAAATATAAAAGTTCAGTTTGCGCTTGCGCTTTCACGTTACAGTTACCGGATTGGGTGCGCTATTTTTCGATATAGCGTAATCTCCGTTAGACTTATGAGTTTTCCACTATAGTTATAGGCATAACGGGGGTTTATATAACGTAAAAGTACATAGCGCAAACTGCGTAATATCTGACTAAACATAGCCTAACCACATAAGATAAAACACTTTTTGACTTTTCTGTGACCACTGCAACTCCTAAGACATCAATTTTACAAAAGGAATGAAAATAACTCTACTGTTTCAATTAGATTGCTTTTGTTATTTGGTGTTAATTACATCCCCCTCATTGGAAACACCAATCTAAATGCATTTTAATCCATGCATTGATTGGTTGACCAGTAAATCAACTCATGTAGTCAAACAAATTACACAGTTGCATAAACTTTTAATCAAACCAAATCTGTGAATGAATTGCATTAGTTGTGCAATGAAATAAAAAATTAATTTTAAGTTTAAAAAAATAATTGGCACCAAAAATCCTGGAAGAGAATATACTCAGTTTCAAAAATCTTATGACAAACTCCCATTGGCTATTGATCCGTCCGCAGCCATTACATCATTGTTACACATGCACAATTGAAAAGTAGTGTAAAAAATGCACTTATTCACCACAAGAAGACGCTGATCGACAATAAAACCAATAGTGACTATTTTTAGAAGCAACTTTGACCGGTTAGCCCGGTCGGGGTTCAGTTTTGGACCCACATTCGGTTCCAATTTCTAATTCTTTTTGTCTGGCCACTTTAAACTTTGATCGAGTTTATTTGTTCAAGTACGAATTTGTTATTCTAAAACTGATTTTAGAAAATACAAAAAAAAAAATGCATAAATAATTAATTTTTAAGAACATTCAATATTTGTGTATGAACTGTGCTGTTTACAGCAAGAATTGACAAGACGAAGGCCAATAAGATCTAGTAAGTTTAATCTAAGTTTCTTCGAAGCACCAGACAAAATATGCATTTAAACAAGTTTAAAGAAGATAAACCAAACAAAAAAGAATGTGTGCTTAAGACCACACGGAAGAAGTGAAACTTCTTGTCGATCGTCGATCTAAGTCAAATCGAAAATGGCGGCATCTTCATTTTCGTCAGTAGGCAACGCCACTTTTGCGTAACGCATTTTCGTCACTCACTTCCGTCAGCATTTCGAATTACTCTAACCCCAAAACCCCTAACGGGCCTAAAGAAGTTTCACTTCAAAAAAACTTTTCAAATGCAGCGTACACGTTTACAGAAAAACAAACAGCCTAAACTCCGAAGAATCGCAAACTGAAAATCGAACCGCAGTCCACCCGACTGCGGTCAGATGCATTACCAATTATGCTACCCGGGACTCCAACAAAATCGAGAACCGCACGTCTTAAATTTGATATGCAGCCACATCCTGTCAGTCTACAATGTACCTTTGTATTAATCGCTCTCCCTCGATGATGATGACCATAGGGTCAAAAGGGCTATGACTATAAACATTAAACCGCGTTTGCTAATTGTCGAATAATCGTTGAGAGAAACTGGAATAATGTTACATTGAACTGTAATGTCACCTGATAACAACTATAATTATTATTATTTTTTTTTTCATGTTAAATAAACAATGCTCACATAGTGGTATCATTTGAGTGCATTTTGCTGGTCATTGCATTTCCAAAATAACTATCCTCAAAAAAAAAATTATTGAGTTCAATGTGAAAATTATTGCATTCTAACTGCCATTTAGCAATCAATAATCTCCCCCAAAACAGACACACCCCTCATCCATTCATTTTTATTTAAAAAAAAAAAAAAAATCAATTGCAGAATTTGTTCTTTTATTACCTCTAGCTTGAAATTCCAACTACAAAAGATTTGAACTCTGGGTAGGTGCATGCCAAGTTTTCACATTTCTGATTTAATAAACCTCAACAACAAACAAAATGGTGGAGTGTTAAAGAGCAAGGTGTGGCTTTGGCATAATGTCACGTCTTTGATGGAAGCCATTTATTTCCACAACCCAAACCCATTACCACAGAGTTGCCTGTAATGCTTTTCTCATGTATAGCTTCAAGACTGAGCGCTCAAATCAAATGTTACCTAAACTGTTAAAAGAAGTGTTTTTAAACTTATCTTGTATACTTATGTGTACAACGCTGGGGATTTGTTCATTTACCTTTGATCCCCCGTTAATGGATTTCCTTCCGCAAGCATCATCCAATTTCATAACGTCTTTTCAGCATTTTCCATCTCAAAAATTACACAGGGTCTGCAAAGCTGATCACCTGCTCCCAATTGAACACAAGTTAAGCAGCATTGGACCTGGCTAGTACTTGAATAAATCTCATTTAAAATACTGTTGCTATGGAAAGTTCATCTGCCAATAGCCTTTAACTTCATTTCTAGACCTATTTTCAGTGAAAAACCAAGTTTGGATCATCAATAGTGACAAATGATGTCATTTCCTGCTTTGGAAAACTGCAAAGCAAGGCAAAAAAAATGGAATATGCAATAAGAAATGTCTATTGACAGGAGGAAAATGCTTTACTTCAAAATGCCTAGTGATTGGAAAAAGTAACAGAGTTCAAAATTTCTGTTTACATGAGTTTTCTCATTCACAAAGATTCTATCAACAAGTTTAGGACAGATTAGTACAAGTTAGGTAAAGTGAGAATACCATGTTATTTTTTTTCTCTGGCGGCTATAGACCAAATTACTGTTGTTGTTTTCATCCGGGTCTTTTCGCGCATGCACAGACCGTGGTAGGCAACAAACACGTTGGGCTAGTGTATTTTGAATGCAGTTTTTGATTCGATAGTTTAATAAATAAACGGATACCGGTAAATAAATTTTGTGACACCCAAAAGCAGCGCAACTAGTAGGCATTGTAACTCGTTGTTTACCACGTAGTGCACAAAATTGCCACCAGAGCGTGCAAACCGATTCTGTAATTTGATCTATTCGGTCAAATATTACATTTTTATGGAAAATCAAATTATTTTCTGTAAAAAATGTCACTTATCAAACAAAGTAGTAATTATTTTAGTTAAATATCACATTTGTAATGAAAATGTAATTATTTTCGCTTAAAAATCACGTTTTTTTAATGAAAATAGTACAGGGTGACCCAGAAAGACCTGTTGATTTTGTAAATGTAATAATTACATCGTAACTAATTAAAAATTTTATTTGAAACTAAAACCATTACACAGAGAATTTGAATGCCATTTTTATGTGTGGAACACACACAAACCAGTTTTTTCAGTTTTTTTCAGTGTCAATTTAAGTTAAAATAATGTGTCGATAAATGGAACCCAAAACCGAGACATCACCAACTGAATAGATTTTTTTTCCTCCTTGCTTCAGACTCATTCAAAAAAAAAAAAAAAAAAAAAAAAAAAAAAAAAAAAAAGCTGATAAAAAACCAGAGACAAATTGAAACAAAAATTCCAAATCCAAAAAAAAAAAATACTTCATTTTTTTGTGTTGGAAAACATGTGTGACCAGAAGACTACACAACAGCATAAAGCCATTTTTAATCCAATAAAGCTGTGAAGTTAGCAATTGCAACTTCAACACACACCAAAATTAAACCTAATTGTGTTTTTATCACCATCTGGTCAGGGATTGGTTGATTCACAAGCTCAGTGTCAACCAAAACAAAGCAACAACAATTTCTTGCTCCCTGGGCAGGAGATTGTGGCTGTGTTATCCTAAACACTTCAAGATTTGCTTGATAATAATATTTTCCTACATCCACCCACTTAACCATGTCTTCAGCTTTCATCCAAGTGCCAACTAATAGTGTTAGATATAATATTTGCTGTGTCTATTTATCTGCTATCTTCTGAAGCACATAAATTGTTTTTGGAATTTTTCCACTGCATTGTAAGAACCTGACTAAATATTTCCTCCTAGTTTTTCCATGCATCTAAAAACCAGGTCTTTTAACAGAATAGTAATTGCCAACAGATGGCTATCATATTCTAGATATTCATTTGCCAAGCAATGAAATGTAGAGGAAGAAAACTGTTATTGATTTCACAAAAATTCATTGCAGTCAATTCTTCTGGAATCGATTTACCCTTGAACTATAGACTACTTCAAAGTATTCATCGGCCGGTGATTTATCGGCTTGATAATTCACTTAATTATCTCAAGAGTTATTTCTTAAAAGCATAAATGTTTTCAGTAAACAAGCTTTGAATTTTCTAAAGAAATGCCATGAGTGCAAAAAAAATTAATAAAATAATTATCAGTGGTAATATACCAAGCACGCCGAGTAATTGTCAAATAATTCCTGGTGCCAGGAGTTTTCATCGGTGAAAACCAATCGGACGACAAATGCAGTTTGTTAAGCGCTTCAAGATTGGTCAAATGAATCGGAGTTGTTTTGTAACAGATTTTTTCATTGGTTGTCATTTTATGACGTAACTAGTGATAAATTATCAGGATAATTTTTTCTTCTAGCCAGCCAATTGGCTGTTCCAGTACTTCCCATTGGTCGAGAATTAATAAGTACTGATGGTGATCGAAAAATCAATAGGCCTATGGAAAACTTATAACATTGTAATTATATTTAAAATTTTCACGCCATTTATATAAAAAAAAAATAAACAGAAAAAAAGTTTTTCTATTCAAGAAAATGGTTGTCCTTAAACACGTATAGTCTCCTGCCTCCAAGGGTTAATCAAACTTTAATTCAACGTTAGTGATGTGTGCATTGCCTTAGATATTTTATTTATGACATCATCAGCAAAACAAAATTCCCCACAAATACTGTTGACAATAATATCTCCCTGATGCTCCACACTAAAATAACCTTATTAGTGGTTACTATGGTAGCAGTAAGAAATAACATTTTTTGTGAAATACCTTAAAATATTTCTTTTCTTTAAAAAAAAAAAAAAAAATCCTTTCAAATCAATAAAAACTTATCAGCTGATCTTGAAAGCAAAAATTTAATAATTTGTTTGCTAACTTCCAACTTCTAATGCCTTTCTAATTACTTATCAACATCATAAAAGACGTTGCGTTGCATTGCGTTTCAATGCCAACTTAAGTCTTGCAATGCATGACAAGTGACAGGTTGTTAAATCTAAGAGTTTAAATGACTAGAATGTTGATTATCTTCCTAATGAACTCAAACCAACACAAGTAAAGCAAGACACTTTCAAATGAATTCAAACAACCTTCTCAATTTAGGGAGCCAGCGTAAAGACCCGGAGGTCCGAAGAAGGCCCGAGCCCGGCTAGGTTAACTAACAACGAGTCAGATCATTTCATCGAGAATTTACCACTAGTTTCGATAATGTTCCCTGGTGCTTTGACGACCAATGAGAAAGGCGTAACAAAACGGCCATCGTTCGTCCGACCAATCCCGAAGCGCGTAACAAACCCCATTCGCCTTCGGATTGGTGGCTGTAAGTGGCTGCATTCACCATTTCGATAATGCACGCTCGTCCTTTGCGCCGTCCGTTGTGGGTTTTCACAACCAAAATACAAATGGCATTTTGATCCCATTCGAACTCTTCGTGGTCGTTTCTCCGATTTTCTATCGGTTAATTCTCTCATAAAATACACCTCGCGCTTGAGTAATTGTCAAATTTAGGTCAGCACTCATCTATTTGTCAAATAAGATTCGTGCGGACCTAATTATTTGACAATTACTCGGCATGCTTGGTATATTACCACTGAGAATAAACTTCCAGAATTTCAAAGTTAGACTAAAGGTTTGGCGATTACATTTTTTAACTACAAATAACTTATAAGTTATAATTCGTTTTTATAAGTTATATTCAGAATTTATAAACGTAATAAACAACTTATAACACATATCTATCAGTTATACCGTAAATCCTCTGGTTGTGTGCGCGTGTACTACAGGCAGAATAAATTCCCCCGCGCTCTATTGGGGACCCGCGCATTAATGATGAGTTGTATTTGTTGTATTTGCACTAACACCAATTTCGAAAAACCTGCCATCTCAAAATTAGTCCAACGTTCCCTTAAATCAATAATATTTATTGGTTTAGTTGATAGCATACGCAAATACTTTAAGTATTTTCTTACAAGTACTTAGTAAAGACCCCAACCCATTCCAGCCCTGACTGAACCTTCCAGTCAATGCTATAATTCACCGGCAGCATCATTACGTTCCATCATAGTGAATACAAGTGAAAACCCACCTTCGAGTAGGATGGATGGATGGAAATGACAGCCGTATAGCTGCCAATCTAAAAGGTCAGGGCAGGGCTCAAAACAGGAAGTGGGGTTGGCACAATGCATTCTGTGATTAATGGGAACTAACCTTACACACCACATGATTGTAATAAGCGTTTCAAATTGGTTGCAACAATGCATTGTCATGCTATTGAGCATGCAAATAATAAATCACACAAATGGTTAAAGGTTTGCACCCAGTATCTTAATGCCAAATTCAAACTGCATATCAAATTCTGCACAAGCATTCAACATGGCGATTTTCAAACTTGTTGCACACAAAAAAAAAAAATAAAGCAACAATATTTCAGTACCATGACGTAAATGACTTTTGTTAATAAGTTCGTTGTTGTTTATTTATTTTATTTTTACTGAAAATTTCTATTTTTTTTTATTTTTTATTTTTTGTTTGTTTAAATGTCATGCGACTGAAAACATCGGCGGCCATTCATCGAGTTAGATCAAAACAAGCAGTTTAAATATGTTGTTTAAAATACTGTTTAGTCGAAATTACTTTATGAATGTGTCTACTAACAACATAAAAAGCTTATTATCTGTGTTTAGCCTATGTAAACCATGTTAAAGCAAAACAATCAATTCCAGGCCAAAAGCAAATAAAGAATTTCCAGTGAATTTGCATTCAAACTGCAACAATCAGTCGGAAATAATCAGTCCAATCAAACTGAATAGACCCCAATCTTTCTGGAAAAACCTACTCATCACAAAGCATCAACACAAAGTTCAACTCATCGATTTTACTTCAGCGTTATTGAACTTTTTCTTGGCAAAATCGATTTCTTCTCCTATACTAATACATTTGAAAAAGGATGAGTATCTCTTAAAAAAACCTCCTTATTTAATTTGAGACTTCGATCCTAAGCAACAAAGAAGTGAGTGCACCATCTTAAGGATTTGTCACTGCCATTTATCGCTCCAATACACAAACAAGTGGAGCAATAGTTGCTCTAATCCGTGCATCCGACTATTCCATACATAAGAGGACAAACCAAATAATAAACAGTGTTCAGGTCTAATCTGGTCTTATTGCTACACCACGGAATGGAAATCGAGGGACTAATACTCCTTTTTCCCAAAGAAACAAACTTTCCACAGCCTGGTACTGTAAATTCAACCAAAATCTAAATTTAAAAACCCGAACCAAACCCTAACATTTTTTTCCGGCATACCGTATTTCATCGATTAAAAGCCGCCCTCGAAAAGTAGCCGCAGCTAAAAATCGAGGCCACAAATAAACGAAAATAAACTTGGAAGAAACATTCCGCGTTCATTTCACAGCTGTAACGTTTGTTCTATGTATGTGTTGAATCTCAAAACGAGCATAGAATGAATGAAAAGACTGAAAAACAGCCACTGCAATTTGTAATAAAAGCCGCGGCTTTTAATCGAAGAAATACGGTTAATTAGGTGCATTCAGAATGGACACCAAAAACAGCCACAAACCACCACAAAAAGCTACACGTTCTGCTTTAACCTTGTTCGCACCAGAATATTTGTGCTAGCTTAACGTTTGAATCTAGTTCTAGATGATTTTGCCTACATAATGATTAAGCTAATGCGTTCGCACCAAGAATTCGAAAACAACATACGTATCTAGGCTAGCGTGCAGCCAATAGAAATCATCTGACCATGCTGTGCACTGAATTGTGGAAAAGATCTAGTTCTTAAGCAGTTATCTACTTTCCACTACTGGATAAGAATTATCTGGTTTAAACATTCTTAAACTAGATAATTTTAGGCTAGCTGCATTTGCACCAAGAACTAGAACTAGATTCAAAGTTTAGACTCGCCCGTTCGGGTGGTTTATGCAAGGGCAGATCTATTATGAAGCCGGCTAAGTATGTTGAAGGTCCCGCTAAGTATATTGAAACTTTCGCTAAGTATGTTGAAGGTCCCCTTAATACCCGTTCGCACCAGAAAGTTTGGGCTAGCCTAACGTTTAAATCTAGTTCTATGCGACCTGCTTTTTGTTTTTATATCACAATCCAAAATGGCTGCCACACGAGTTAGATCTGGGTAAAGCATCCACCGTCCAATGAAATAATCGTGCAATCAGTCTTACGGAAAAACCAAAAACCACAGAAACAGAAACTTTGATTGCACCTAATGAGAAAATAAACATGAAAGATATTAAAGGGACAATCTGGCTATTGCATGTTTGATAGATAAAATACGCACTAGTTGTTAGAAATTACATTTGTAATACAGTTTACTTAATTCTGTTTAAAAAACAATTTAAAAGTATTTTATTGTTATGAGACTCTTTTTTCTTAAAACCATACGCCGTGTGAACTATTTCTCTTTTTCCTGGAGGTGTAGCCCAGGAAAAGAAACGGCAACTGCTGTTGTAGACAAGTGTCATTCTGAATACATAGTGCTCTTCTATTTTCAGATATTTCTCCCACCTCAATGCAGTGCTTTATTTTCATTGGGCGCCTAGTATGCGCTACGACCAATAAACAACGGCCGTTCCAATCACGTGACTGTCATGTCAGCCTACATAACAATTGTTTAAAATACAATATTACAGTTTTTGTGCGTAATTAAATTTTTCTGTTATTTTTAAAATAGAAAAAAATTCAAAATGAGCCAGACTGTCCCTTTAAATCAAACCCAAAGTGCATTTCTCATATTCTTGTCATCGATGCCAAAATTCCTCCACGGTGCGTGCACTTGTGTGTTTTGACTCATCTAGGAATACGTTAAGTTGCTTGTGTCGTAAAAAAGTTTATACGTGACAGAAATGTCAAAAATGTGTTTTAAAACTCGGTATTGGTGTTGCAAAAGTTAAATGGCTCAATTTCTCCGCATTCATGCACCGCCCGCTTTGTTTAAAATCTGCACGTCTCCAACCGGAATAATTTTCCCTCCAAACCAATTCAATATCACAAACGTTACCATGTTACCAAACTATTATCTCGATCTAATTACACACGAAATTACAACTAAACATGCGATTTCTTCCCAACCAAACAGTTCCCTGGTGAACATTTGAACACAGCCGGTAAGAATCATCGAGCCTGGTCAGCACTTGGATGGATGACCCCTTAGAAGAACATCACAATTAGACTGTTTCACTCTTGACCTAGACTTGGAAACCTACTTTTCATTATTTCGTGCCGTCTAAGTGATAGTAGATGCGTTCATTAAGTCATGATTAATTTGCAGTTAAGACAAGTTCACAAGCATGCGTTACGCACAAAAAATGCTTTGTTGCGATACTTTGCGTGTGAATTTCTCTGCATTACCTATGCACTTTGCCCAACATTTTTCAACTTCAACCATAGACCTAAATACAATGGACTACGCACTCATAATGGCGCCCGTGCTAAATGAGTTGGAGAAATCGTTGAGGGAAAGTGACGTAACGAGCTGCTCCTCACTTCCTGTTTCATCATTCTTGCACTGAATTCAATTTTATTTTGTAAATTGTAAATAATTTTTTTTTGCTTCCAATTTTTTTTAACCAATTACATGCAACAGTAAATGGATTAAAACAACATTTGAATGGATAAAAAAATATAAACAGCTAAAAACAGTATTTAAATAAATTAAAACAAGTATAAACAGATGTAAACGGATGTTTAATGAATAAAAACAACTATTAACAGATAAAAACTGCTTTGAAATGGATAAAAACAAATGGAAACAGTTATAAATGAATTGTGAAAGCAGTATTTACCAACCATCGTTCAGAAATTTTGTCAAGATTCAAATTTCAGGCAGCCATAGCGCAACCGGAAGCGAAATTGCATTCCGATCACGTGAATTCCTCTTTTTGCCAGCTTTGAACCCACAATTCATGAGTGCGCAGTCCAGTATACCTAAGTCTATGCTTCAACACATTGTTGCCCTGAAGTAGTTTCTTGGTTTGTCTGGCTATTTATGAATTTGCAAATGCTTCGACATCGACAAAATAGACAAATTAGATTAAACGGCCACTTAGATCGAGCATGGTCGCCTCCATTTTGTTTTGTGTTTGAACAAGTCTAAAAACTTCAAAAAAACTACCTGTTACTCTTTTCTGTTTTTTTCAAAACCAAACCCCTTTATTATTTGTTTACATTCAAAATAAACAAAAATAAAATTAAAAAAAAAAAAAAAAAACTTCTTCCAAATTGAAAGAACAAATCCCTTTAACCATAAAATAAAACGTGCACAGCTATTTAAATTCCATTCTTTTAAAATTATAAATTAAATTGAAGAATCACGACTCGAGGAAGAGCGGTCCGGCGTCGCCATAGCAACAATGCCACCGCTTCAACGCCGAACAATAAGCTAAATAAGTGGCGTGCTCTTCGTGCAATGAATTCTTCAGATATGAAGGACTGGGCGCTTATTGCAGAGGTGAGCATTGTCCAACTCGCTCGTATTTCTTAGCGGAAGGAAGCTGCTCCACATAAACATCAACCAAAAACGCACAAATGTGGGAACAAACATTCATAACACAAAAAATAAAAAATATTAAAAAAAAATATAAAAAAAATAAAAAAAAATTCACCTTGACATTTCATACTGAAATATGAGATACGAAAATGATTTGATATTCATTTCCCTTGACACAAATACATGCGAGGGGGAGATTTCTCAACCCATTTAATCATGAAAAATCATTGGCATATGTCAACCGGCTGCTCCACCTTTTGTATTTCTGCATTAGTGAAAACAGTGTAATGTTGTCGTACGTGGCTCCGATGCATTATGCATGTGTTTGGCGACCGAGGCTGCGTTACGTGTTGTTGCTCCGACTTCGAGACACGTCTTCCCAAGACGATCACAATGAACAAAGCTGAGAAACGACCATTTTCTCACGCTTCTTCGTCTTCGCAACACAAAAAAAAAAAAAAAAAAAAAAAGAGAAATTCGTACTGAATATTTCCGACTCTCATCTTTGGCAAATTAAAAACTTGGGAAGTTTTACGACTCCTAAATTCACTACATTCAAACATTATTTTAATCGCATCGCACCGGCATAAAAGTAGAGTAACAAAAGTGCGTACATCAATTTCCGGCGCATCGTGCATTTTATGAGTTTCGGAGCCAATTTCACGCATTTACTCGTAAAATATAGCGCGGTCTTCGTGCTCGATTCCATGTTCGGAATAAAGTTTACGAAGGAATGAAAAGAGCGCTCTGTCTGTTACGATAAATGCTCTCATTGGTAAACTTTTAATAATAAACTTTCGATGATACTTATACTCGGATACTATCGAATATCGTGTCTTCTGGTTTCGTCAAGAAGAGAACTAAGCACTGTCGTAGTGGTTCTTTACTGAATGTGAAATGACATTCGAAATATTTGGAGTTTTTTATACACTTAATTTACATGACGAATTATCCGACACGTACATAACGTTTTTGATCTAAAACGAACAATTTTTGCATGTTTTTGGTCTAAAACGAACAGTTTTTGCACGTTTTGATCTAAAACAAACAATTTTTGCATGTTTTTGGTCTAAAACAAACAATTTTTGCACGTTTTGATCTAAAACAAACAATTTTTGCACGTTTTTTATCTAAAACAAACAATTTTTGCACGTTTTGATCTAAAACGAACAATTTTTGCATGTTTTTGGTCTAAAACGAACAATTTTTGCACGTTTTAATCTAAAACAAACAATTTTTGCATGTTTTTGGTCTAAAACAAACAATTTCTCGACGTTTTGATCTAAAACAAACAATTTTTGCACCGAATAAATCAATTTTTTGCCATAAAATGCCAACTTTTCCATAAAGTATCAATTATTTCACTTAAAAAACAGCATTTTAACACTTTAAATGCATTATTTCATCCAAATGAGTAACTAAAATAACATTTCAAACCGATCCCATTCGAGAGCATTTCTTCCTTCTCGTCTTTAAATTGACGAAAGGCCATCTTTTCTAGAGATAATAATCCTCGCGTAATTAGGTTATACTGGTCACTGTCCACTCGTCAAGCTGTCACAAATAAAGTGTGCGCAGGAAGTCACAAGATGCATGCCTCCAGTGCTCCATCAGGCATGAAATTGCAAATTTTATTCTCTCCAACTCGACTCATTCGCTTCTTTATTGATTAAAGTCACTCGCCAGTCGAAATAGTCCACTGTGCACTTCAAAACCCATTCTTCGCACATCCACCAGATATTTCAGACAAATTAAAACCAAAACATTTCAGATGCCGACTAAATTATCCGACTTTCAGCCGAAACTATGCACGCGTCCGATAAATAAACTGATACATTTAACCGTGTGAATGCATGTGTGACAAATTATACGTTACGCTTAGTTGCCAATTCTTTTTCCACTTCTTTTTAAATAAAAATAAAAATTCACCTAACAAATGGATTTTTAAGTATGACATTTTTTTTATGCAGTTGGAAAAACCAAAAAAAAAAAATCCACCAAAAAAGCACAGTACCAACTGTGCCGCAAGGTAGAACTGCTTCAACCGTCACCGTTAACTCTTTTTGCACGTGCGATTATTCCAAAGGTGTGAAGTCACATGCGACAATTCTTGCTTAAAACCTAGGGTTCTTCAGTTAGATTTCAATCAAAGCTCAGACACGTCCATCCCAAAGCATCTAGTTTATTCAACTGTTTTCACATCACTTTGCTCAGACGCGAAGTGGATCTCGCAAAATCAAATACCGTATTTCTTTGATTTAAAGTCGTCCTCGATTACAAGTCGCGGCACAATATCAAATACCGTATTTCTTCGATTTAAAGTCGTCCTCGATTACAAGTCGCGGCACAATATCAACGCTTGGAATACAAGCCGCGACTAATATTCGACGGCGATTTGTATTTGTATTTTGCGGTTGAACTTGTAGGTTTTCTGCCTAAAAGTGGACTTTCTAATGTTAGAGGACGTAATTAGGACGTAAAAACTAGCATTACGTCGTGACGACAATCAAACAAAACGTCGTCGTGACATAAATGGGAACATTTACCGGACGTAATGTTATGTGGAATTCGACGTTCTCAATTAAAGTCGCCCTCGAATAAAAGTCAAAAAATTGCATTTGCAAATATAAGCCGCGACCTTTAATCGAAGAAATACGGTAACTTCCATTGTTCATTATTCCAATGTTTTTTTTTTCCAATTTAAAACCTTATTTATTTTTAACTTTTAACTTTTTCTTTTGGTCAAATCTCACAGCAGGTGCAGCGCGTGTAGTTGACACAAGCTCACGAGCCTAGGGGGCCCATGGAGGATGAAAATAGCAACTATATATCTCGCCAAGTACCAAAAATCCTAGCCTCGGTTCTCCTAAAATGCCCATCAACCCAACTTGCACACGGGCCCATTGGTGTTCGTTCATTTATTCGACGGTTCATTTATTCGCCAGGAATGAACTGTATTTTGATCATTGGGTTTCGTTTAGTTTAGTTTAGGTTAGGTTAGGTTAGGTGAGGTTTGGTTAGATTTACTAGCAAATAAATGAATCGGCGAATAAACGACCGTCGAATAAACGATACGACCCCGGCGCATTGACTTCTGGCTACACTGATATTCAACTCCTTGATTTTATACAAAGACATTAAACGGAAGTAATTCTACGTCAAAACTATCTTGCCGGTTTTGCAATATTACCTTATACAGTAAAAAAAAAAAAAAAACTCATTTAAACTAAACGTAAATCAGCCACCATTTGAAAATTTCTTTATTTAACTTGCCCAAATATTTCAACTTCCGGTTGCGTCACACCAGCGCACTAAACGAGAATAAACTACGTCACGCCACAAAAACCGATGCCCATTAGTGACAAAATAAAAGTCTACACAAAAAACAGTTTTTATTTTATATTTACTTGTTTAAATTAGATTGAGAAACCCTCAATCAAGCTGACCGGATCAAATAAATGGCAAATTTACATTGGAAATTTGCAGCAAAAACAACAGTTTAACTGCTTGTTTAAAAGTGTTGTTTGGTTCTAACGACTTCTCCAAAGCAGCCAGTAAGTAATGTAGAAACGCATTAAAGTCAAGGGGATCGACAATAAAAATATCCATTAACAAGATTTGTAAATCTCTGGATTTTTATTGTGATTTATGGAGTTTTAATTTTTGATAAAGAGATATATTTTGAAATGTTGGCCTCTTCAAGTTAAAGATGTTATTAGAATTGGCAAAAAACCTACCGCCCATCCAAACATCTAAAAAAATCACTGTATAAATGAATAAATAAATAAAATGAATAAAATAAATAACTAAATAAATTTAATAAATAAATAAATAAATAAATAAATAGACAAAATGTGCCTCATGTAGCACAATTACATACAACTAACAAAAGTAAATAGGAAAGAACAATTGTGATGTAATTAATATCCAAGTGGACTGAGAACATGAAAACTTTGTCTTTCCCAAGCACCAGATTAAAAGAACACAAAATATAACCAAAAAAAGTGTCAGTACTTTTTTGTTGTGATATACATCCATCTTACCTTCCACCTGAAATGGCAGAGTAAAGCATGATGGATGTTTGCTTATTGTGGCTTGTCTACAACATAACTAGATGACCATTTAAGCCAAAAATTGATATTGAGATCATATAAAGAATTTTATTTTATTTTATTTTATTTTTTTTTCTTTTGCCAATAAAACCCCAAGTGAGTAAAAACATGTTTCAAAATTCTTGTAACCGTTTTTGTTGCAGTAAGTTACCCTGTGGGAGTCTTCCACATGACATAATGATAAATCAACTATTCTTTTCCACTGGGTTGCATTTAAACTGCATTCTAAATGCTCACGAGACCCAAACTCAAGTCGAGGCTGGTAAGAATAGAAATAACCCCCCATTAAGAAGGCAATTTTACACAGAAAGAGACTGATGATGTTACTGTAGAACAGCAAACCATGTTTAAAAAATAACATTTTTCGGACCAATGAGCTGTAAACTACGCAGGAGAGGCAATCTTCCGATTATATTACTACCTTTTTTTAGTCTAGTTTATCTTCTTTAAACCAGTCTACGCATATTTTAGACAGCTTGTTAAATAACTGTTTAAATACCGTATTTCTTCGATTAAAAGCCGCGGCCTTTTATTACAAATCGCCTCTCTCGGTCCCGGCTACTATACGAAGCGGTGGCTGTTTTTCAGTCTTTTCATTTTGAGATTCAAAACATACATAGAACAAACGTTACAGCTGTGAAATAAACGTGGAATGTTTCTTCCAACTTCATTTTCGTTTATTTGTGGCGTCGATTTTTAGCTGCGGCTACTATTCGAGGGCGGCTTTTAATCGTTGAAATACGGTATGTTGTTTAAAATGTTGCTTAGTCTAAATTGCTTTATGGATGCGCCTACTGTGTTTTTCCATCTTTTTAGGATTAAATATTTTTATTTTTAACATTTAAAATTCTTTCTTTTTCATAAGTCATAAATAGACAACCAAATAAGCATCGATAACTTCCAAAATTGCTGCCAATCTAACTCGAAGAAAGCAGCAACTGCACATGGGCAATGCCTAAGTCACTGCTGTAAGCAAGATAAGAAGGTCAATTTGGTGCCTTGTGTATAAAATGACTTCCATCTTCTATAAGGAGAACTGTCACTCAGCCTCCTAGAATTGAACATTTGATACATTTTTTAAGGAAATCTGAAAATCGTCAAAACAGAAGAGAAAATAATAACCGCTAAAATACTGTCGATTGTCACGTGATCGTGTTAATTGTGACATCTTGGACACGCACAGCAATTAATAAAATAATCTCGGCTAGTCACTTCGATGTCTGATCCAACCAGCGATGCAGTTCAACTTTAGTCCGTAGTTCCACACCCTATAGCATTTTACTTCCACATGCTGTTAGTGGAGCCTCCAAAGTGCGTATCCCTAGGGTCCTCGGTGGGTCTTAATCAACCACAGTGCTAAATAATTTAACTCACGATTTTGGGTTTAACGATATACTTCGGTGGGTCTCATCCTGCGATATACGAACCACTGGTGTACGTCACGTCGTAGCAGAAATGTCCGTTCATTTATTCGACGGTCATTTATTCGCCAGGAATGAATTGTATTTTGGTCATACGAGTTTAGTTTAGGTTATCTGTACGCTAATTTTCAAAATGATCGAAAACGACCGCTAATCTAAAGAAGTTTCCAAAACGCCACTGTTAGGTTAGGTCAGTGGTCTTCGAACTAAGTTCTACGAAATCCACAAATTCCACAAAAAAATTTTCTAAGAAATAAATAAAATGTATCTAAGTAACAGTTACAAAAGTAACATAAAACAAAAGTAACAAATTTTGAACGTAGAGTTCCGTAGATAATTTTATCTCGAAAAAGGGTTCCGCAAGATGCCGAAGTTTGAAGACCGCGTTATTTTCCCCTGGCGACAGACGTTGCCTGTGGATAAAGATGGCGAACATCTACCACCCGCCTCCAAGTCCAACTGAATTTTCTCAGTGCAAATGCAAGGTTGGGTCCTCAAGAAAGTCATCCCACAGATCGCAGCTTAAAAAAAAATCCAAATACTAACGACAAACCCATTGACGTAGAGCTTGATAAACTACCAACATTTGACATTTGTCATTTTCATAAAGCACTAATTCGATGGTTTATTGCCTTACTTACTTCATTTGCCCCCTAAAGACCACCAAATTGCAAGATGGTTGGTTTACTCGGTAACATTGCGCAAGGTACCGCTCCTGTCCACATTTCGTTCGAAAACCCAATTAAGAGCCCTAATAGCAGGTCTCCTACAGAGATTACTCTAACCACTTGGGTAAGATGTTCTGCAATAAAAATTTGCTTTCATTTTCTATTCCACTTTCTGTGATCATTCTAGCGAAGATATTTCTTGACAGCACATGTATTATCACCCGAAGAGCTATGAAAATGGAAAGACGCCAATATCCATTACCAGAGTGTGTCATAGTATTTTTATATCCATCATAATAGAAAATCTCCTCCATTTCCCGTTGGTAAACAAACTTTTCGCCAGCATTATGTTCTAAGACCCAAACCCAATAGGATCCTTCAGTTTGTCTTGCCAAGTGGATTATAAGAGTAAAAACATATTACTAAGTTGTAAAGAGACCTGCATCGCTCTCTCTCTCTCTCCAACATAATTCGTTTACAAGATATCCACGTGATAAATCAGACAGCAGATCGATAAATCTTTAGGCAGCTAAAGCCCCGGATAGTTTGAAACCATCACGCGAGCTCAACACATTTCCAATAAGCAAACTTAATCTCCAGGCCCACACTTCACCGCACCCTGTGAAAAAATTATGAACTACTGTCACTGAAGGGCAATTAGGGTTTAGGCCCATGCTAAGCACCTGATAAAAATTTTAAATCCCAGCCCAAGTGTTGGACACATTATGATGCGAACACCGTAAAAGCGAAAAGAAGCCGGCGAGATGCTTCACCTGTAATCACCTTTAATTTACAACCCCAGCAGCTGATGGTGAATAGCAAAGCAGGTTACAAGACAAGTGGCATTTTGCTGTGCTGCATTTTAGATTGAGTTTGTTTGGACGGGAAATCAACGCTAAATCTTAAGTTTTGGTGGTTATTTAACTCTGGGAATTTGTTCAAATCTTTTATTTTCTCGTTTCGCATTGCTTGCGTTGAACTAGCCACTACCAAGAATTAAGATAAAACTCAATTTTAACGGAACGGCAGCCGTAAAACTTACATTTTCAATTCTATCACTAAAAGATGAAGGTTTACTGCCTATAAATAAATATGTTGGCTTAAAAGTGGACTTTTGGTCTTAATGAATTTTTTTGGTCTAAAAATGAATTTTTTTGGTCTAAAAATGAATTTTTTTGGTCTAAAAATGAATTTTTTTG